>JAVSCE010013556.1:0-124174 GCA_032199065.1 Smutsia gigantea | reverse complement strand
TTTATAATAGTGCAATAAATGAGTTAAGTTAGACTGTTAGATAGTAAAGAAACTTCCCTTGAACCTTTGGTAACCATGAATCCAAAGCCTGCAATGGCAATAAGTACATATCTATCAATAATCACCCTAATGTAAATGGACTGAATGCACCAATCAAAAGACATAGAGTTACAGAATGGATAAAAAATCAAGACCCATCTATATGCTGCCTGCAAGAGACTCACTTCAAATCCAAAGAAATACACAGACTAAAAGTGAAGGGATGGAAATAAATATTTCATGCAACTAATAGGGAGGAAAAAGCAGGAGTTGCAGTACTTCTATCAGACAAAATAGACTTCAAAACAAAGAAAGTAATAAGAGACAAAGAAGGACATTACATAATGATAAAGGGGTCAATCCAACAAGGGGATAGAAACATTATCACTAACTATACATTCAACATAGGAGCACTGACATATGCGAAACAAATACTAACAGAATTAAAAGGGGAAATACAATGCAATGCATTCATTCTAGGAGACTTCAACACTCCACTCACTCCAAAGGACAGATCACCCAGACAAAAAATAAGTAAGGACACAGAGGCATTGAACAACACATTAGAACAGATGGACCTAACAGACATCTACAGAACTCTGCACCCAAAAGCAGCAGGATACACATTCTTCTCAAGTGCACATGGAGCATTTTCCAGAATAGACCACATACTAGGCCACAAAAAGAGCCTCAGCAAATTCAAAAAGATAGAAATTGTACCAATCAACTGCTCAGATCACAGAGATATGAAACTAGAAATAAATTGTGCAAATAAAACAAAAAGGCTCACAAACACGTGGAGGCTTAACAACACACTCCTAAATAATCACTGGATCAATGACCAAGTTAAAACAAAGATCAAGCAATACATGGAGACAAATGAAGACAACAGCTCAATGCCCCAATTTCTGTGGGATGCAGCAAAGGCAGTTCTAAGAGGAAAGCATATAGCAATTCAGGCCTATCAAAGAAGGAAGAGCAGTCCCAAATGAACAGTTTAAATTCACAGTTAATGAAACTGGAAAAAGAAGAACAAATGAGGCCCAAAGTCAGTAGAAGGAGGGACATAATAAAGATCAGAGAAGAAATAAATGAAATTGAGAAGAATAAAACAATAGAAAGAATTAATGAAACCAAGAGCTGGTTCTTTGAGAAAATAAACAAAATAGATAAAACCCTAGCCAGACTTATCAAGAAAAGAGAGTCTACACACATAAACGGAATCAGAAATGAGAAAGGAAAAATCACTATGGACACCACAGAAATACAAAGAATTATTAGAGAATACCATGGAAAATTATATGGTAACAAATTGGAAAACCTAGAAGAAATGGGCAACTTTCTAGAAAAATACAACCTTCCAAGACTGACCCAGGAAGAAATAGAAAATCTAAACAGACCAATTACCAGCAATGAAATTGAATCAGTAATCAAAAAACTACCCAAGAACAAAACCCCGGACCATATGGCTTCACCCCTAAATTTTACCAGACATTTTGAGAATACCTAATGCCCATCCTCCTTAAAGTTTTCCAAAAAGCAGAAGAGGAGGGAATAACTCCATACTCATTCTATGAAGCCAGCATTAGTCTGATATGAAAAACAGGCAGAGACACCACAAAAAAAGAAAATTAATGATCAATATCCCTGATGAACATAGATGAAGAAATACTCAGCAAAATACTTGCAAACTGAATTCAGAAATACATCAAGAGGATCATGCATCATGATCAAGTAGTATTTCATCCCAGGGATGCAAGGATGATGGTACAACATTCGAAAATCCATCAACATCATTCACCACATCAATTAAAAAAAAAGACAAAAATCAGAAGATCATCTCCATAGATGCTGAAAAAGCATTCGACAAAATTCAACAGCCATTCATGATAAAAATTCTCAACAAAACGGGTATAGAGGGCAAGTACCTCAACATAATAAAGGCCATATATGACAAACCCACAGCCAACATCATAGTTAACAGTGAGAAACTGAAAGCTTTTCCTCTACGATTGGGAACAAGACAAGGATGCCACCCTCCCCACTTTCATTCTACATAGTACTAGAGGTCCTAGCCATGGCAATCAGACAACACAAAGAAATAAAAGGCATCCAGATTGGTAAAGAAGAAGTTAAACTGTCCCTGTTTGCAAATGGCATGATATTGTACTTAAAAACCCTAAAGACTCCACTCCAAAACTACACTAGAATTAATATCTGAATTCAGCAAAGTTGCAGGATACAAAATTAATACACAGAAATCTGTGCATTCCTATATACTAATGATGAACTAGCAGAAAGAGAAATCAGGAAAACAATTCCATTCACAATTGCATCAAAAAGAATAAAATACCTAGGAATAAATCTAACCAAGGAGGTGAAAAACCTGTACCCTGCTCTTTGGTAGGAAGAATTAATATTGTCAAAATGGCCATCCTGCCTAAAGCAATCTACAGATTCAATGCAATCCCTATTAAAATACCAACAGCATTCTTCAACGAACTAGAACAAATAGTTCTAAAATTCATATGGAACCACAAAAGACCCTGGATAGCTAAAACAATCCTTAGAAGGAAGAATAGGGCGGTGGGGGATTATGCTCCCCAACATCAAGCTCTACTACCAAGTCACAATAATCAAGACAATTTGGTACTGGCACAAGTACAGAGCCATAGATCAATGAAATAGAATAGAGAGCCCAGATATAAACCCACACATATATGGCCCATTAATATATGATAAAGGAGCCATGGACATACAATTGGAAAATGACAGCCTCTTCAACAACTGGTGTTGGCATAACTGGACAGCTACATGTAAGAAAATGAAACTGGATTACTGTCTAACTCCATACACAAAAGTAAACTTGAAATGGATCAAAGACCTGAATGTACGTCATGAAACCATAAGACTCTTAGAAGAGAACAGAGGCAAAACTCTCTTGAATATAAATATGAGCAACTTTTTCATGAACATACCTCCATGGACAAGAGAAACAAAAGCAAAAATGAACAAGTGGGACTACATCAAACTAAAAAGCTTCTGTACAGCGAAGGACACCATCAATAGAACAAAAACGCATCCTATAGTATGGGAGAATATATTCCTAAATGACATATCTGATTAGGGGTTGACATCCAAAATATATAAAGAGTTCACATGCCTCAATACCCAAAAAGCAAACAGCCCAATTAAAAAATGGTCAGATGATGTGAACAGACACTTCTCCAAAGAAGAATTCAGATGGTCAACCTTCAATACCCAAAAAGCAAACAACCCTATTAAAAAATGGGCAGAGGATGTGGACAGACACTTCTCCAAAGAAGAAATTCAGATGGTCAATGGAGCATGAAAAGATGCTCCACATCACTAATCATCAGGGAAATGCAAATTCAAACCGCAATGAGATATCACCTCGCACCAGTTAGGATAACCAACATCCAAAAGACAAGCAACAACAAATGCTGGCGAGGATGTGGAGAAAAGGGAACCCTCCTATACTGTTGGTGGGAATGTAATTAGTTCAACCATTGTGGAAAGCAAAATGGAGGTTCCTCAAAAAACTAAAAATAGAAATACCATTTGACCCAGGAATTCCATTCCTAGGAATTTACCCTAAGAAAACAGGATCACAGATTCAAAAAGACATATGCACCCCCATGTTTATCACAGCACTATTTACAGTAGTCAAGAAATGGAAGCAACCTAAGTGTCCATCAGTAGATGAATGGATAAAGAAGAGGTGGTACGATGGAATATTATTCAGCCATAAGAAAAAAACAAATCCTACCATTTGCAACAACATGGATGGAGCTAGAGGGTATTATGCTCAGTGAAACAAGCCAGGTATGATTTCACTCATCTGTGGAGTATAACAACAAAGCAAAAACTGAAGGAACAAACAGCAGCAAACTCACAGAACCCAAGAATGGACCAGTGGTTACCAAAAGGAAAGGGGTTGGGAAGGGTGGGAGGGAAGGGAAGGATAAGAGGTTTAAGGGGCATTATGATTAGAAGCACACATAATATAGGGGAGGCATGGGGAAGAAAGTATAGCATAGGAAAGACCAGTAGTAACTCTATAGCATCTTACTATGCTGATGGAAAGTGACTATAATGGAGTGTGTGGTGGGAACTTGATAATGGGGAATGTAGGAACCCAATGTTGCTCATGTGAAACATGAGCATAAGATTTTATATCAATGAAACCTTAATAAAATAAAATAAAACAAGTATAAAAAAATTTTAAACCCACAAAATAAAAATATTTTATCATGATAATTATTAATAATTTAGTATTTTAAAGTAAATGTCAAAAAATACAGTAATGCTATAGATCAGGTAGATACAGGATAGTGATGTTGATATAAATTGTATATATAATATGCATATATATTGCATATACACATAATTCTGCAGATATGCATTCTGATCTGATTATTAACATATACAGAAGGTCTAAGAGGATACTTCTGCATGGAATACATGATGTGGACTCTCAGGAAGACAAGGATGGGTTCGCATCTTGGTTTCTCTGCTTCCTAGCTGTGCTACCTTGAGCAAGTTTCTTGACTTCCCTGTGTGTTAGTTGCCTGTAGAATAGCTTAATGGCCTTCTGTAAGCCAATCCATAGATGTTTCACTCTCTCCATCCTTTGCCCCATATAGTCCCGTCTCCCCAGTGTAGCTGCAACTGATATTTTAAAATGAAAATTTAACCATGTTCGCCCTCCCTTGCCCCCCCGGGTCAGCCCCTTGCTCAATATTCTGTCATGTTTACACCTTGCTGGTGTGCACTGGCGCTAGCACTTTGAACGACCATTTGACAATATCTTATCGGTTCAAACTATGCTTTTTCCATATGGCCCAGCAATTCCACTCCTAAGTATTTACCCAAAAATGAAAACACATGTTCATTGAAGGAACCTATACATGAACCTAACAGCATTATTCATAACAGCCCAAAGCTTGAAACAACCAAAATATCTAACAAAATATGAATAGAAAGACAAGTTGTGGGATATCCACGTAATGAAATACTCCTTAGTGATTAAAAGAGAAACAGCCCAAAGCACTGATAGACACAACACAGATGAATCTCGAAATTTAATGCTGAATGAAGGAAGTCAGATTCTAAAGACTACACGCTGCATGATTTCACTCTTCTGAAGATCTAGAACCTGCAAGCTAATCCATGGTGACAGATCGGTGGCTGCCTGGAGCAGAAAGAGGATTACGAGGGAGTGTTTTGGGGTGGTGGAAATATTCTATATCGTGATTTGAGAGACAGTCACAGAGGTGTATACATCTGTCAAAACTCACTGGACTGCATACTTAAAACGCGAGCATTTGATTGTATGCAAATTGTACCTCAATGAAGTTGTCTTTAAAATATTTTTAAATGCCTTCATATGGTTTTCCATCTCATTCAGCATAAATTCCAAGTCCTTACCACTGCTTCAAGGTTCAAAATCCCACTCCTGTCCTGCTGCTGCCCCTGTGCCCTGTGCCCAGACACACTGGCCTCCCTGCTGATCCTGAAATGTCCATCTCCATTACTGTGCATTCCCAATCCCCTCCACTTGGGCAGCCCATTCCCTACATGTTGCTATGGCTTCTGTCTTAGCCTCACCCAGGCCTCTGCTCACATGTCACCTCCTCACAGAGTCCTTCTCTGGTCTGCCCTTTCCAACCGTCACAATCCCTTAATCCTACATTCATCTTCTTTCCTTCAGCTTATCACCACCGGAAATTATGTCCTAATTTCTTTGGTGTCCGTTTTCCAGGACTAGAATATTCTGGAAAGTTTGTTTATTCAGCTCCATAACCAATAATGATAAGGCTGCTTAGATTGAATGTTTGTGTCCTCCCCCAAATGAGGTTGAAATCCCAAGCCCCCAAGGTGATAGTATGAGGAGGTGGGGCTTTCCTGGAGGTGATCTGTTTCTGAGGGTGGGGCCCTTATGAACAGGGCTGATGCCCTTATAAAAGTGGTTGCAGATCGCTCCTTTGCCCCCTCCACCAGGTGAAGACATGGTACTCAGTCTGCAAGTCAGTAGAGGGCCCTCACCAGAACCTGAACATGTGCCATCTTGATTTTAGACTTCCGGCCTTCGGAAGTGAGAACAATGAACTTCTGCTGTTAAAAAGCCATCCAGTCTATGGCATTTTGTTATAGCAGCTAGGACAGACTTAGACAACTTATAAACACTTCAGTGTGATTTCCTGAAAATTGGTATTCTCTTGCATAACCACAGCATAATGATCAAAATCAATAAATAACGTTGGTACATCACTAAATCTAATCTTCAGATCTTATTCAAATTTCACCGGCTGCCCACTAATGACCTTTAGAGCACCATGGAGGATAACTAGCTGCCTTTTAAACCTTAAGTAATAAATGGAGATCTGCATCTCTTGTTCCATTTGCTTTTTTCAGGTCATTTTTCACATACTTTAGTAAATGTAGTGGTTTCTTCCTTGTAGGGCCTGTGCAATGCTAGTTAGGTATCTTCCTAAATATTTTAATTTGTTTTTGGTGCTATTATTACGAATGATATCTATTAATCTTTTATGTTGTACTTTGCTGAACTCGTATATTCATTCAAAAACATGTTTTACCCTATTTTATAAATAGCCATATTACTTGCAAATAATGATAACTGCATCTCTTCCCTTCTAAAATTTTAACCCATTTCTTTATTTTGTCCTTCTGCAATGGCCACAAAATGAAAACCTGAATTCTTCCCATTAATTTCCTAAACCCTTAATTTGGAATAATTTTAGATTCATAGCAAGTACAAAGAAATGAACCAGGAGGCACCATGCACCATTCAACCTACCTTCCTCATATTGTCACTTTTCTTAAAGGTAGGACAATAACAACATTAGGACGCTGGCATTGGTACAATCCACAGAATTATTCAGATTTGACCATTTATGCATTTGCTCATGTGTGTATAGTTCTGTGCAGTCATCATATGTATGGCTTCCTATAGCTAATCCTGTAATCTATTTATTTTTATTTTTATTTTTTTAAGATTTAAAATTTTATTTTATTTTATTATTTTTTTAATATAATTTATTTTATTACCATTAATTTACAATTACATATGCAATATTACGATTATTAAACTACCTCTTCATCAGGTCCCCCCCACCAACCCCATTACAGTCACTGTCCATCAGCGTAGTGAGATGCTATAGAATCACTACTTGTCTTCTCTGAGTTGTACTGCCCTCCCTGTGCCCCCCAACATTACATCTGCTAACCGTAATGCTCCTTTTTCCCTCTTACCCCTCTCTTCCCGCCCATTTTCCCCAGTCCCTTTCCCTTTGGTAACTATTAGTCCGTTCTTGGGTTCTGTGAGTCTGCTGCTGTTTTGTTCCTTCAGTATTTTTTCTTTGTTCTTATACTCCACATATGAGTGAAATCATTTGATACTTGTCTTTTTCGGCTTGGCTTATTTCACTGAGCATAATAACCTCTAGCTCCATCCATGTTGTTGCAAATGGTAGGATTTGTTTTCTTCTTATGGCTGAATAATATTCCATTGTGTATATGTACCACCTCTTCTTTATCCATTCATCTACTGATGGACATATAGGTTGCTTCCATTTCTTGGCTATTGTAAATAGTGCTGCGATAAGCATAGGGGTGCATCTGTCCTTTTCAAATTGGGCTGCTGCATTCTTAGGGTAAATTCCTAGGAGTGGAATACCTGGGTCAAATGGTATTTCTATTTTGAGTTTTTTGAGGAACCTCCATACTGCTTTCCACAATGGTTGAACTAATTTGCAGTCCCACCAGCAGTGTAGGAGGGTTCCCTTTTCTCCACATCCTCGCCAACATTTGTTGTTGTTTGTGTTTTGGATGTTGGCCATCCTCACTGGTGTGAGGTGATATCTCATTGTGGTTTTAATCTGCATTTCTCTGATGATTAACGATGTGGAGCATCTTTTCATGTGCCTGTTGGCCATCTGAATTTCTTCTTTGGAGAAGTGTCTATTCATGTCCTCTGCCCATTTCTTAATTGGATTATTTGCTTTCTGTTTGTTAAGGTGCATTAGTTCTTTATATATTTTGGATGTCAACCCTTTATCAGATACGTTTTTTATGAATATATTCTCCCATACTGTAGGATGTCTTTTTGTTCTACTGATGGTGTCCTTTGCTGTACAGAAGCTTTTCAGCTTGATATAGTCCCACTTGTTCATTTTTGCTTTTGTTTCCCTTGCCCGGGGAGATATGTTCATGAAGAAGTTGCTCATGTTTATGTCCAAGAGATTTTTGCCTATGTTTTTTTCTAAGAGTTTTATGGTTTCATGACTTACATTCAGGTCTTTGATCCACCTTGAGTTTACCTTTGTGTATGGGGCTAGACAGTAGTCCAGTTTCATTCTCTTACATGTAGCTGTCCAGTTTTTCCAACACCAGCTGCTGAAGAGGCTGTCATCTCCCCATTGTATATCCAAGGCACTTTTATCAAATATTAATTGACTGTATATGTTTGGGTTAATGTTTGGATTTTCTATTCTGTTCCACTGGTCTGTGGGTCTGTTTTTGTGCCAATACCAAATTGTCTTGATTACTGTGGCTTTGTAGTAGAGCTTGAAGTCAGGGAGTGTAATTCCCCCTGTTTTATTCCTCCTTCTCAGGATTGCTTTGGCTATTCGGGGTCTTTTGTGGTTCCATATGAATTTTAGAATTATTTGTTCCAGTTCATTGAAGAAAGCTGTTGGTAGTTTGATAGGGATTGCATTGAATCTGTAGATTGCTTTAGGTAATATAGCCATTTTGACAATATTTATTCTTCCTAGCCAAGAGCATGGGATGCATTTCCATTTGTTAGTGTCCTCTTTAATTTCTCTTAGGAGTGTCTTGTAGTTTTCAGAGTACAGGTCTTTCACTTCCTTCGTTAGGTTTATTCCTAGGTATTTTATTCTTTTTGATGCAATTGTGAATGGAATTGTTTTCTGATTTCTCTTTCTGTTAGTTCATCATTAGTGTATAGGAAAGCAACAGATTTCTGTGTGTTAATTTTGTATCCTGCAACTTTGCTGAATTCAGATATTAGTTCTAGTAGTTTTGGAATGGAATCTTTAGGGTTTTTTATGTACAGTATCATGTCATCTGCAAATAGTGACAATTTGACTTCTTCTTTACCAATCTGGATGCCTTGTATGTCTTTGTTTTGTCTGATTGCTGTGGCTAGGACCTCCAGTACTATGTTGAATAACAGTGGAGAGAGTGGGCATCCCTGTCTTGTTCCCGATCTTAGATGAAAAGCTTTCAGCGTCTCGCCATTAAGTATGATGTTAGCTGTGGGTTTGTCATATATAGCATTTATGACGTTGAGGTACTTGCCGTGTATACCCATTTTGTTGAGAGTTTTAATCAGGAATGGATGCTGAATTTTGTCAAATGCTTTTTCAGCATCTATGGAGATGATCATGTGGTTTTTGTTCTTCTTTTTGTTGATGTGGTGGATGATGTTGATGGATTTTCGAATGTTGTACCATCCTTGCATCCCTGGGATGAATCCCACTTGATCATGGTGTATGATCCTCTTGATGTATTTTTGAATTCGGTTTGCTAATATTTTGTTGAGTATTTTTGCATCTACGTTCATCAGGGATATTGGTCTGTAATTTTCTTTTTTGGTGAGGTCTTTGCCCGGTTTTGGTATTAGAGTGATGCTGGCTTCATAGAATGAGTTTGGAAGTATTCCCTCCTCTTCTATTTTTTGGAAAACTTTAAGGAGAATCGGTGTTATTTCTTCTCTATATGTCTGGTAGAATTCAGAGGTGAATCCATCAGGCCCAGGGGTTTTGTTCTTGGGTAGTTTTTTGATTACCAATTCGATTTCGTCACTGGTGATTGGTCTGTTTAGTTTTTCTCTTTCTTGCTTGGTCAGTCTTGGAAGGTTGTATTTTTCTAAGAAGTTGTCCATTTCTTCTGTGTTTTCCAGCTTGTTAGCATATAGATTCTCATAGTTTCTCTTATGATTCTTTGTATTTCTGTGGGGTCCGTCGTGATTTTTCCTTTCTCATTTCTGATTGTGTTTATGTGTGTAGATTCTCTTTTTCTCTTAATGAGTCTGGCTAGGGGTTTATCTATTTTGTTTATTTTTTCAAAGAACCAGCTCTTGGTTTCATTGATTTTTTCTATTGTTTTATTCTTCTCAATTTTATTTATTTCTTCTCTAATCTTTATTATGTCCCTCCTTCTGGTGACTTTGGGCCTCATTTGTTCTTCTTTTTCCAATTTCAGTAATTGTGTCTTTAGACTATTCATTTGAGAATGTTCTTCCTTCTTTAAATAGGCCTGGATTGCAATATACTTTCCTCTTAGAACTGCCTTTGCTGCGTCCCACAGAAGTTGTGGCTTTGTGTTGTTGTTGTCATTAGTCTCCATATATTCTTTGATTTCTGTTTTGATTTGGTCGTTAACCCATTGATTAATTAGGAGAGTGTTGTTAAGTCTCCATGTATTTGTGAGCCTTTTTGATTTCTTTCTAAAATTTATTTCTAGTTTTATACCTTGGTGATCTGAGAAGTTGGTTGGTAGGATTTCAATATTTTTGAAATTACTGAGGTTCTTTTTGTGGCCTAGTATGTGGTCTATTCTGGAAAATGTTCCATGTGCACTTGAGAAGAATGTGTATCCTGTTGCTTTTGGGTGTAGAGTTCTGTAGATGTCTGTTAGGTCCATCTGTTCTAGTGTGATGTTTAGTGCCTCTGTGTCTTTACTTATTTTCTGTCTGGTTGATCTGTCCTCTGGAGTGAGTGGTGTGTTGAAGTCTCCTAAGATGAATGCATTGCTGTCTATTTCCTCCTTTAATTCTGTTAGTATTTGTCTCACATATGCTGGCGCTCCTGTGTTGGGTGCATATATATTTATAATGGTTATATCTTCTTGTTGGACTGACCCCTTTATCATTATGTAATGTCCTTCTTTATCTTTTGCTACTTTCTTCGTTTTGAAGTCTATTTTGTCTGATACAAGTACTGCAACACCTGCTTTTTTCTCTTTGTTGTTTGCATGAAATATCTTTTTCCATCCCTTCACTTTTAGTCTGTGTATATCTTTGGATTTGAGGTGAGTTTCTTGTAGGCAGCATATAGATGGGTCTTGCTTTTTTATCCATTCTGTTACTCTGTGTCTTTTGATTGGTGCATTCAGTCCATTTACATTTAGGGTGATTATTGATAGGTATGTACTTATTGCCATTGCTGGCTTTAGATTCGTGGTTACCAAGGGTTCAAGGGTTGCTTCTTTACTATCTAACAATCTAACTTAACTTTCTTGTTAAGTTATTGTAAACACAGTCTGATGTTTCTTTCTTTCTCTCCCTTCTTATTCCTCCTCCTCCATTCTTTCTATAATAGGTGTTTTATTCTTTGCCTTTAGTTAGTATTTGGATGGTCTGCTTTCTTTGCTATGATTTTATTTTCTCTGGTGACATCTTTTTAGCCTTAGGTGTGCTTCCATCTAGAGCAGTCCATTTAAGATATCCTGTAGTGGTGGTTTATGAGAGGCAAACTCTCTCAACTTTCGTTTGTCTGGAAATTGTTTAATCCCTCCATCATATTTAAATGATAATCGTGCTGGATACAATATTCTTGGTTCGAGGCCCTTCTGTTTCATAACGTTAAATATATCATGCCATTCTCTTCTGGCCTGTAAGGTTTCTGTTGAGAAGTCTGATGATAGTCTGATGGGTTTTCCTTTGTAGGTGATCTTTTTTCTCTCTCTAGCTGCCTTTAATACCCTGTCTTTATCTTTGATCTTTGCCATCTTAATTATTATGTGTCTTGGTGTTGTCTTCCTTGGGTCCCTTGTGTTGGGAGATCTATGAGCTTCGGTGGACTGCGAGACTACTTCCTTCCCCAGCGAGGGAAAGTTTTCAGCAATTATTTCTTCAAAGACACTTTCTATCCCTTTTTCTCTCTCTTCTTCCTCTGGTACTCCTATAATGCGAATATTGTTCCGTTTGGATTGGTCACACAGTTCTCTTAATATTCTTTCATTCCTAGAAATCCTTTTATCTCTCTCTGCCTCAGCTCTCTGTACTCCTGTTCTCTGTTTTCTATTCCATTAACAGTCTCTTGCATCTCATCCATTCTGCTGTTAAGCCCGTCGATCGCTTGTCTGATTTCTGTATTGTCTTTCCTCAGTTCCCTCACTTCCTCCCTCAGCTCTTGCACATTTCTCTGTAGGTCCATCAGCATGGTTATGACTTTTATTCTGAATTCTTTTTCAGGGAGGCTGTGCATTTCCATCCCTTCAGACTCCCTCTCTGGGGTTGTCTGGTTGATTTTGGTCTGAACCATATTCCTCTGTCTTTTCATGGCTATATAATTGGTCACTGATAGTTGCCACGTATGTCAGCTGGGCTCTTTAAGACTTTAAAAAGAGAAGAAAAAAAAGAAAAATGAAAGAAAGAAAGAAAGAAAAGAAAAAACAAAAACAAAGCAAAAAACAAAACAAAACAAAAAAAATGCCCACCGGACGTAGATTCTGTGGGAATGCTCTAGGTGGCGCTATTGCCCCACTATTCCACAGCTGTGGCTCTGCCGCTCTGCAGGGCCCTTTATCGCTCTGGCAGGGGTGGGAACGAATAGGAGGCTGTTGATCTCAGTGAGAAGTGTAAGTATGGCTACGCTTCCTCAATCGCCAGCTAAGGCGTCTGAAACTCCCCAGGACTCCCAGCCTGCTGGGCTGAGTGTGCTGGGGCGATCCGGCTCCTCCGCTGGGCTCCTGTCTCTTTAAGACCGCTGAAGGAAGCGCGCGCTTTTTATTTTTTTTCCTTCCCGGGAGCGCGTTCCCCTCTCAGATCCTGCCCCACTGTCTCTCCAATCTCCGCTGCACTGCGCAATGTGGGTCAGCACTCCCCGCGCAGATCACCGGGGCTGGCTACTTCGCGGGGTGCACTTCCACTCCCTCCCGGCTCTGAATCCTCTCCTCCCGCCGGTGCGCTGGGGTGGGGGAGGGCTCGGGTCCCGCCGGGTCGCGGCTCCGTATCTTACCCGCCTCTTGGGGTGCCGAGTCCTCTCGGGTGTAGCTGCACGCTGTGCGCTTTCCTGTGTATTCTCGTCTCTCTTTTAGGAATAGATGTATTTGCTGTGTTTTCGTAGATAAGTACAGTGTTGGGAGGAGATTTCTGCCGCCCTGCTCACACCGCCATCTTCCCGGAAGTGTCCTATTTATTTTTAAATGAGTAAAAGGGAACATAAATTAAGCCTGAGACTCTTCCAAAAATATATCAAAACATTTTATGGAGGTGTTCCATCTGCCCCAGAAATTTATAGAGACTTGAGTCACGTGCATGCAGCTTTTGATAGGTAAATTCTATCCAAATTAGTGAGGGAACTCACCTAGCCACATTCTAAGACAAGAAAATAAAATAACATAACCTTCCCAATCATACAAATTAACATTTAGAAATGGGTCAGTTCTATTGAGTAAGGTTGCAGAAAGGAAAGACAAGATGTAAGAGGCATTTGGAATAGCCTCTCTTGAACTATGGGAGAAAGTCTTACTACTGCTTCAGTCCTGGGAGTCTCATTCCTACTTATCAGCCCTGAGTTTCCTTGGCCCGTCTTTTCCATCCCAATCCTTCACTCTGTGAGGCAGTGTAGAGAGGACACAGCTTCACTCCCGAAATATTCTAAGCAAAAATTTTTAACTGAATTGAACTGAGCCTTTAATTCTCACTTTCAGCTTTTGGAAATACACACACGCAGCCAAAATGTGGGACATTCTACAAGATTATATGAGAGATGCTCTTCCAGATTAAAGGGAAAATAAAAACCAGTGGGACCTGTCAGAACCAAAAGGTGCCTGAGAAGACATGACTAATTGTAATGTGCTATCCTGGAAAAGCTAAGGGACAAAAATGGATATAACAACTAAGAAAATCTGTATATACTTTATTATTTTTTATTGAAATACAGTTGCTGTACAATGCTGTATTGGTTTCGGGTGTACAATATAGTGATTCAACAATTACATACATTACTATATGCTCACCATGATAAGTATAGTTACCATCTGTCACCATACCAAGTTATTAAAGTATTATTGACTATATTCCCTGTGCTGTACTAAGTCCCCATGACTAATTTATTTTACAATTGGGTATAGACTTTAATTAATAATAATGTATCCATGTGGATTCATTAATTGTGCAAAAAGGACCAGACTAATGCAAGATGCTAATAACAGGAAAAACTAGATGGGGGATATATGAGAGTTCTCTGTACTACCTCCCCAATTTTTCTGTAAATCTAAAGCTATTCTAAAATCTTAAAAAGTATTAAAAACAAATGGGAATAATTGGGAACTTTTTAATAGAAACTGGACATTGAATAATAGAGAATAATTATTCATCTTATTAGGTGGAGTAATGGTGTTGAGTTATGAGGAAAATGCTCTGACTTTTGGCAATGCAGGCCGTAAGTATTTAAAAGTAAGGGTCTTGTCAGAACTTACTTTTAAATGATTCAGCCCAACTCTTATGGAATGATTGCCAATGGCTATTAAACCTATCAGGAAAAAAGCTACTAGAGCCTTTATAATGGGAAGATTACAAACTTAACACCAGAATCTACTTAGCATCATAGAAAGAGACAACCAGACTGTACGTCCCTCCTGCTGAACCCCATCAATGCTAGTTATGAAATACGCTTGCCAGAAATCAAATTTGCATCTGATCAAGACTCTATAGCAAAATCCCAGCTTACAAGAAATCAAAGCAGAAGAATATGTTTAATGCACCACAGAGCTGACTCAGCAAAACCCAGAATACAGACAATCAAACAAGAGAAATGACCCAGATTTTTCGACAGATAAATTACACTGGGGAAAACAAAACTGCAAACCAAAGGAACAGGAAGTGGAAACCCAGAGATGTAAACCATTATCAGCCAAATACACTGTGGGGAACTTGTCTGGATCCCTATTCCAAGACACAACTGTAAAAACTGAGATGAGAGACAGGGAGAGAGCAGGCAGTGGAGGGCAAGGAATCAGGTGATTTGAAGACTGATTAGATATTTGGTAATTTTCAGGGTGCATTCCTTATTTTAGATAGGATAGTGACATTGTGATTATCTTTTAAAAAGAGCCTTTATCTTTCAGAGACACAGACTGAACTATTTGCAGATGAAGTTATATGCTGTCTGAGATTTGCTCAGAACAATCCAGAACTGGGATGGAAGAGGCATGGAGTGACTGAGCGAATGGATAATGTGACATTGTCCACCAGCAGTCCAGGCTGACACTGGTGGGGGCCATCGTGCTGCGATTTCGGCTTTTATATACAGTTGATACTTGACAAAATAAAATCCTTAAATAATGGCTCAGCAAACAGAAAATAAGGCAAAAAAAGAAAGAGGCCAACTGTTAAAAAGCTGTTGCAAACACTTGTAGGTATATAGTATTCAACTGCATGATCCCTTCCAATTTTCTGCATATCTGATCATTTTCATAAGAAAAGATTAAAAACAAGTGACTGGATGAATGAATAAGTAGAAAAATAACACAAAATTCAGGAAAGCAACATCTTGCAGGGAGAAGGGGAGTAATAGAATCAGAAAAGGGCACACAGAGGTGCTAAGGTATAGAAAACTGTCTATCTCAAAGAGGAAGTGCACCGAGAGATGTTACTTTATTAATGCCCGATGAACTGTGAATGTATGCTCCATTCACTGTTTACTTTAATGACACACAAAAAATTAAATTTATAAAAATACTTTTGCTTTGTTTCTTTTTCCTTCCTTACCTTTCCTTCCTTTTTCTTTTTTAAAGATTAGACAGCATTAAAGAGGATTTGAGATCAACCTCCAAGACATTACCTTGGCACTGGGCTCCCATGGAGACCCCATGTATGTGTCCTGCCTTAAGTCGGGGCTGGCTTAGGGAGTGGATGTGGGAGCTAACTCCCAGGTCCTCTTTCTCCCATGGAAGACTCAAAGAGAGTTACTGATGGTGGGAGTTTAATCAGACCTAATGAAAGAAAGGAACTGACACCACAGGCATCGCTCTTGTCAGATCTGTGACCCTTGCCTCCTGCTGACTTTTCCCTCCCTTCCTCCCTCTCCTTCTCTTTCTTTTGAGATTAAGTTAAATTTCAAAGAACTCCAGCTAGTTTTCTGTCTTCCTGACAAGAAAGGTTTAACTCCTATTAATTTTGAGAATAATAAGAACAAGGCTTTCTTTTTGAATTGTGGAAATACCATGAGAAGGGGCAGACTCCCTTAATATGACTCGGTGAGGAGGATGTGACCGCAGAGCACATGGCCGACAGGAGGCTGAAGCAGCTGGGTCCCAGAGGAGACAGAGGACAGGGATGAGCCAGAACCCCGATGCCAACAACATGAACGAGGACCCACCAGAATGTTTATTTACTCTTGCTGTGTGAGGTCTGACCAGTGACTACCCCTCTCTGAGGGGCAATGTTCTCTCCTACAAATTGGAAATCAGATACTGCCCACAACAGGGGACATGCAGAGAAGGCAGAGGAGTGGGTCCGGAGAACACGTACCCGATCGAGCTGGGCAGTCGGGACTCAGCCGCAGGCAGGAGTGGAGACCCAATGGGGCCTTTGTTTTCATCTGAGAAAAATAAGCCTGACATCTCAAAGTGCAACCTCCCTGTTTTCAAATGCGGCAATTAATTCCGTTTGAGGAGAAAACAGCAACAACTACCAAAAGCCCTGTGCTGCTCTGTACGAAAATCATCGGTGAGCTGAACATGGGATTCTGTCAACCACCATTTTCCCATCTCTTTACTATGTGATAGATAATATCTAAAGAACTCCCCAAGTTTTAACAATCTGTGTCCAAACAATTTGACACAGGAGTTGAGAAGAGAAGCTTTGGAGTCAGAAAGACTTTGGTTCGAATCCTAGATCTTCCTCTGTGTGACCTTGGGCAAGTGCCTCCACCTCTCTGAGCTTCTGTATCCTCCTCTGAGAGCCCGTGCCTGCAAGGATGAAATAAGATAATATCCCACACGGTGCCTAGAACAGAGTATGTGCTCCATAAATGACCCTCATTATAACCAAGATATGTCAGCTTCATACTTTCTCGTCCAGAAGACTGTAAGCAAATAGATAATTGAGTGACCTCTGGTCGCATGGGCTCCCCTGGGAAGCCAAGCAGGCAGTTCCATTGGTGGAGCATCAGCTGTGACAAAGATGATGCAGAAAGGTGCCAGGACAGGGGCTGCAGGCCGTGTGTTGCTCTATCTCCTCAATCAGCGTCTGGGGATCTAAGGAATCTGAGGCCCTATGGGTAAAAGGGAACTGATGCCTACCACTAAACTAAGATCAGTTCCATATTTCATTTGAATATATTCCAATGAAAATTTTTGTGGTAATTTTCTGATATTTCAGAAATGTACAGAATAGTTTTAAAGTACAGAAGATTCCTGCATACCGTCATCCAGTCTCACCCATTGTTAACATATTACATAAGCACGGCAGTAAATTTGTCCCAAGTGGAAAACCAGCACTGCTACGTTATTATTAGCTGAATTCTAGATTCCATTTCAATGTCACCTGTTCCCTCATCAATAGCCTCTTTGTGTCCCAGGATCCACCCAGGATACATTTAGTCATCCCATCCCTAGTCTCCTCTGATTTGCCACTGTTTCCAGCCTTTCCTTGCTTTTCATGCCCTTACAGCCTTGAGGATACTGGCCAGGTATCTTCAGATTGTCTGATGCGTGTCTCATGGTTAGGCCAGTGAGGCTCCAGGGGAAAAAGACCACAGAAGTGAGGTGCCCTCCACATCACATCGCATTGGGGTATGTGACAGCTACATGACAGTACCGGTGATGTTAACCTTCATCACTTGGTTAAGGAGGTGTTTTCCAGGTACTTCCACTGTCAAGTTACTATTGTTTCCCTTTCTATACTTTATTGTTTGGGAGAAAGCCACTGCATCAAGCCCACCCTCAGTGCAGAACCAGCAGGAGGGGAGGAAGATTAAGCTCCACCTCCTGAAGGAGTATCTACATATATTAAATAGAATTCTGTGGGCAACAGACTTTCATCTTGTATGGCACTGCAGTCCCATTTTACAGAGGTGAAAATAGAGGCCCCAGGAAGGTTGAGCAACTTGTCCAAGGTAGTTAAACATACAGGTAATACAATCTAGGTTCACACCACCTTCTCTCTGACCCCAACACCCATCTTCCTCCTTAGTAAACATGAATCGCTCCATAAGATAATGTTTGCCACCTCCTTAGGTCTGCAGTGGTTGTTCTCTGCATCTATGAATCAAGTTAAATCACTGACACATAGAGCAACCTGGTGAGTCTTTCTTAGAACCGCCGAATCCTCGTGGGCACCAAATGTGAGTAAGGCCTGAGTCATGCTTGTTTTGTAAATACTGATGAAATGCAGTGGGTAAGGGGGCAGTAGTCACCATTGTCTCTACAATTCAGTAAGGTGCAAAATGTGCTCACCAAGCCCCTGGCACTAACAGAAAGTAAGATTCATAAGGAAGGATAGAAAACATTGTTTTTGTTACTACCTGGAACTTCGTGGAAACAGCAATGTTTTCCTAGGCTCTGTTTCCAGGTGGGGCACATTCACAACTCATCAATCCTCACAATACTCTGAATTTTAGGTACTTCATTCTCTTTATTGCAAATAAATTCTGATCTAAGTTGATTCTAGGAAAATTAGAAGCTTTCATTCCATCTAACTGAGAAATCTAGTTATAATTGTTCCACGCATGACTGGATTCAGGAGCTCCAAAAACATTATCAGGATTCTTCCTTCCCATTTTTAATCTTGATCATTCTGTTTGGGGCAGGTTTTTCCCAAGTGGACATGGTATCCTCCAGCTGTCAAGGTTTATCAGTGCAACACCAGTAGAAAAATAAATGTCTCTGTGCTACTTGTTCTCGTCAAAGTCTTCATCCAGTTCTGATAGGCTGAAATGCCGTGGACGGGAGCAGTTATCTAGTACCACAACAAGTATCCAGTGAGGCAACGGGGGCGTCTCAGCTCTTCTACATGGCTCTCCTTCCCCAGCAGGCTAGCCCTGGTGTCTTCTCACGGTGATTGTGCAGGCGCAAGAATAGAGGCACCCGAGGCCTTACACCTTACCAGCAGTTATTCACCATCACCGCCACCATGTTCAATTGTCCAAAACACATCACAAGACAGCACAGGGGTTTAAGGGTGTAGAAATAGACTCCCACTTTTTGTTGAGAGAAATGCAAAGGCAGTGTGTGCAGGGAGGTGTGGAACAGGACCACAGATGGCAGTACACTGACCTACATTGATCTGGGATGAGCCAGACATGGGCCATGTGCCCATCTGAGTTGAGATGTGAAAATCAACCTTTTCCAAGAGGGTGAGTTGGATAGAGCCACTTCCCCAGAGGAGTATGGAGCATATCCCTAAATCCACTTTATAGATGGGCAAAGAGCCTCAGCCCTTTGCCCTGCAATTTTGGGGGTCATAACTAAAAGGGGGTTGAGTTGTGTTTGGAACCCAGATCTGCCTTCCACCAAAGTCAATTCATTTTAAGTCCTGTCACACCTCCTTCTGGAAACTTTTCTCGCCTACACATGCTTTGACATTTTTATACTTCATTTAAACATCCTAATAAAGTGAACTTTCTTATTTGCCTTCTATGTATTATTTCATTTTGTCATTTTTCCCGATTTTTTAGCTAAAGTTGATGCCCCTGACATAAATTCTTACCACTTTTTTAAAAGACATGCTTTAGCTTTAATTTATTTCATCATGTTAGCACTTTATAAGATTCTCTTGATTTTAAGTGGAAGCTAGGAAGTCCTGATGTGAGGGAGTTTTAAAGATGAGGATTTCGAATCTGTAAACAAAGGTGGCAGCGTCTCCACCCCCTTGGCACGCATTGTACCTGGACTGTTTGGAGACACTTGGCGAAGACGTGCCTCGTCACTGACGCCCAGGCTTCCTCGCTGTCTTTCTGCTCATCGATCCTCTAGGACAAGCAGCGGCTTCCTGAAGCTGGCAAAGCCTCCTGCAGAGACAACTTAAACCTCATTCCTATTCCTGAGCCTGTGCTGAAGGGTTTGGCAGTATCTAATCTCTGCAATAAATTCTCCTAAGAGCTAAAATAACTCCTTTTGCAAGAAGCTGGGGCTTCTTGAATGGCCTCTGATGCAACTGCTGGGAGGATAAAGGCAGAGGACACAGCAGGAAAGATGTGAGGAGGGACCCTTTCTCAGGCTCAGAGAATCAGAGCCAGAATTTAAATGTCATCAGGTTTGGAGACAAGTCATTATGCCCTGGAAAGTCTTCAACCCAAAAGCCAATTCCACGAGGGCCTAAGGAGCCACAAACAGCTCTGTTCAGACACACTGACCAGTGATGAGCACAGGCTCTCGTTTTGCAGAGCGCATGTGTCCCTGTGCTCTTCCAGGAATTGCAGAACTGACTTTTTTTCATCCACTCAACAAATGTCTATTGCCAAGCACTCAGACACCACACTGGGCAAGACAGAGAAGAGCCGGCCCTCCTGGAGCTGGAGATCTTGTCACTCCCACAAGGAAGAGGCCAGGGAGCGTGCCTGGAAGGTCAGGAGCAGGAAAGAAAAAACAAATAATGGAACTGTAGGTCACTGGTGAGCTCTGCAGCCAGACAAAGGAATAATGAGTATGGTTAAACTAGGAGGGCTACGGACTGGAAAGGTAGAGGGTACCTAGAGACCGTGGATGGGGTCCAGGGCAAGTAATTCTCAGTTATATGTTCAGCAAATATCCGCTGAGCATCTTTTTTGTAGCAAGAGTTAGTAGGTGTTGGGAATATAAAAGGAAGCAGGAAGCCCCTGATCACCACTCTCATAGAAATTACAGTTTAGTAAGGGGAACAGATGAGGCAAAAAGATGGCGGTCCCAGGGGCAACTAGGAAAACCCACAGAGTTCTGAAAGCAGAGGAGGAGCAGGCTGCTCATGGGGTGGAGATGCTGGAGGAAATTAGAGGGTCATGACAGCTGAGGTCAGCAAGGTGCAGGGAGTGAGGGTGGGAAGGGACCACCCACCCTCAGTCAAACCTCAAAGCAGAGCAAGCAAGGCACACTGAAGGTCCGGTTCCAAGTCCCGTCCAGCTGGATGCGGGACATATGGTGAAAGATGAGTCTGGAGAACCAAGCATTAGCTCAGACGAGACGATATTTGAATCTTTGCAAAGGGGTCTGGGCTTCATTTCCAAGTCAGGGAGAAATGTCCAGGAGGAGAGGGTTTTAAACAGGTGTGTGACATGGCCAAATTTACAGTGTAGAGGGTTCCCCATGTACTGAGCATGCTTAGGGAGTCAGAGATGAGGAGCTAGGTAAGGAGAGGCTATCTTAGCAAGGCAGGAGGCCATCACACTTGGAGCACACACCTGGAAGCTGCACGAAACTGTGGACAAGGCATTAGCAGGAAGAGCCAGTTTTAAACTGGTGAAGATCCAGAGGAGATGTCTCAAGGGACTTCCCTGGAGTGACAGGATGAGAATTAGGGGACCAAATGGTGAGGATGGTATTTGGAGCTAAGCAGGTCCCCCTTCAACCTGAAGGGCTTTACTTTATTTTATGTAAAATTTGGCTGGAAAAACATAGATTCAGGTACTAATGAAAAATGCTTTTTGATAGATGAATGAAAGGTTGTGGGCTGGGATACTCTTAAGGGCCCTCCCACCTTGATTCTTGGGTTCCGTGAGTCAGAATCATGGAGGGAGGGTCTGGCTGGGCTCCAGAGGCTGCCCAGAGGTGCGAGCGGGGGCTCAGCGGAGAAGCCCAGGGGATGGGGTCACTGTAACACAGGCTTGGGGAGATGCTGTCAGGATACCAGCTCCATTCTCAGCCTCCAAATGATGGATTAAAACACGTACAGGAGAGAGGACGCGCCAAGCAATTGCTCAACAGACAAACTTCTCAAAGCAACAGCATTCGCTAACAGCCCAGCATCTGGCCATGTGTGGAAATGCCCACATTAGAAAACAGGGCAGTGAGAGTTTCCAAGAAGCAGTTACATAAGCTGGAGGATTTCCTTGGAGCTGTTCTGAGTAAGGATGAGAGTGAGAGGAAGAGGGACAGGAGGGAGAAGGTCTCCCTCTGCTTTGGGCTGCCAGCTGCAGCTGGGATTTACGGGGCACCTGCTGGCCAGTGCAGGTAGATTCAGATATGCTTCTCTTTCACTGGATCTACCCAGAAATGCCGGGGAGCAGATGGGTCATCCTAGGGAGGTGCCATCCCTAGACCCCTGGATATTGGAAGGAAACCCCAACCCCCACCCCAAAGGCATTATAAGGTACCATTTAAATCCCATCGTTACCATGTTTGTTGGCAAAGGAGCTTATCTCTCTGTGCCTCAGCTTCTTAGGTACAAACTGGAGTTCTAAAAATAGAACCTATCTGATAGAGTTACGCAGGATTATGTGAGTTAATACAATGAACAATGCTTAGAATAGTGCCCAGCACTAAGTGGTAATGATTGTTAGCTCCTAGTAGATTGAATGCTAAAGCCACTATGCATAAAGCACAGTGCTCTTTGTGGTGTGCCGTGGGGAGTATCAGTGTGGGAAAGGAAAGGAGTCGCATCCTTCTCTCTCCGGACAAAAGGGAGATTGGGCCGAAAGAGTCTGGCGTGAACCAGGGTTTCCAGCAGCTTCCTGTGGTTGTGTGGCAAAGCCAAGCTGATTCCCCAAACACAGTATGCCTGCAGTTATGTCACTTGCCACACCCAATCCCCTGGCTTGTGTTTGTTTTCCTCCTTCTGCAGAAAGAAGAATCTCATTGTCTGGGGGAAAAAAATCTAACATGCCAGGTGCATTAACAGAACCTTTTACAGAAAAACGAACCTCCACCTTCTCATCAAGTGTTCGTCATCCTGTTTCTAAACACTCCCAGAAAGGCCAGGCTGACATTTTACATATGACTGATCAAGAGAGCTACGCTTGCCTCCGGGGGTGTGCGTGTGCGTGTGTGCATGTGTGCGTGTGTGTGTGCATGCCTGCACACGAGCCCGTGGGCTTGCCTGCTGTTGCAGCTCAGCCTAAATATTCAGACTTGTTTGTGTGTTTGTAATGAGTTTTGGGGGCCAGAATTCCACACCTGTGGGTCTGTTTGCTGAGACTGATTTCCATGTGGCCAAATGGAGTGGGAAAACAGGCTGGAGAGACAGCCTGCTGTCTAGTCCCCTGGCCTGTGATTGGTTCAGGGTAGAAATCTGAAGGCAGTCTGACAATGCTTGTCCTCCCAGAGACTTCAGTGAGTCTACATGAACGAACCCCTCTCTCCTCACAAGGTCTCCAAAGCCAGTAGTTCGTAAGCTGGGGGATGGTGGTGGCCGCCTTTTCAACACCACTAACAGAGTCAGCCCGTAATTGAAGCCAACCACAGGAAGGCAGAAAAAAGGCGAGAGAGGCACCTGACACCATCGTGTGTTAGCTTGGCTGTCATCCACTGTGTCTAACTACCCACAGGTGAGTCAGTTTCATGGCCAACTGATTCCTTCATTGGCGTGAACTGAGTTAATAGAGATTATCTGTTACTTGCTAATACGCCATCCACACTTACCAGATTATCCCAGCACCTGAGCCATTTCTGATTAGATTGGCATCCATGGGAGTGAAAAAGAAGCCCCATTTCCAGGGAAAGTAGAGCTTCCAGAGTGGTGAACACATTGAAGAGCTAGGAGGTGGTGCGCCTGGTGGACCACTGTTGGACCCATCACTCACATCCCCACCCCGGTCCAGGTTCCTTGGCTAACAATCAAATCCAGGAGCCCTGCATCATGATGCTGCTCTGAGCATGTTCTTCAGACTTCCTGGGATGGCCCAGACCCTGGGACTGGGCTTCTGCTTAGGTTTCTCCTTTGTCCCAAGGAGTCTCCCTACCTGGGATGATAAGAAGTACATGTTCGGTCTTTGTCCCAGATTCCTGGCACAGATCTCCTAAAACCCTTGGGATTTCCTGAGTGACAGTGAGAGGAACATCTTTTGTTATTCTTAATGAGTCTCTTCCAATCATAGCTGAGTTGATGCTAATGAGGTGACTCTTGGAGAATGGGACCTGGTTGCTGGATGACCCAACCGTGTGATCAGAGAGTTTGAGCTTTCAGCTCCACCCCACCTAACTTCCTGGGGAGGGAGAGGGGTGAGAGATTGAGTTAATCACCAGTGGACAATGATTCCATTAACTGTGCCTACATAAAGGAACCTCTATAAAAAATCCTAAATGTTGGAGTTTTGAGAGCTTCCAGGTAGTAAACACATGGAGGTGCTGGAAAGGTGGAGCATGGAAGCTCCTCACCCTTTCCTATATACCTGGCCCTATGCTTCTCTTCCATTTGGCTCTTTCTCAGTTGAATCATTTATAGTAAACTGGTAAATGTGAGTAAAGCACTTTTCCGGGTTCTGTCAGTTGTTCGAGAAAGTCATAAAGCTGGAGGAGGTGCACGGAGAACCCCTGATTTATAGCCAATTGGTGTAATATAGGTGGTAACCCGGGACTTGCAACAGGCATCGGCAGTGGCGGCTGTCTTGCAGGACTGGGCCCTTACAGGCAGAGTCTGCACTAACTCTTGGTAGTGTCAGAACTGGATTGAATTGTAGGATCCCCAGGCGGTGTCCAGAGAGTTGGAAAAGTGGTTGTTGAAAAACCTCACACGTTTGGTGTCAGGAACATTGTGAATAAAAGCAGTTCAGATGGCTCCAACGCTCCAAACTGACGCACATTGGAGAAAAGCCTCCTCACCTTTCTACCTGGGGTTTAACAACCTGCCTAGGTGTCCATCCCCTGAATCCGGGAACTGGGCCTGGCATTATATATAATTAACTGCTCATCTAAATGCTTTTGCTGGAACAGGGGAGAATGTCAGGGATGAAAGAAGCCATAGGGAGGAGAAAAGTGATTAACATTCTTTAAGTACATCATGTTATTTAATGCCTCGGTATAGTGCTGTGAAAACAGTACCATTATTCTCCTCATTTTATTGATGGATATACTGAGGTTTCAAGAGATTAAGCGATTTTCAAGATCATACCCGGTACTCAGTAGTGGAGTCAGGGCTTACACCCATGTTGTGTAGCCATAAAGCAGAAAGGGCTTCTTTACAGCCAGCTGCTCCCCCTGGGAAGCCTGACTGTCTGACTTCTGGGGCCCCTGCTAAAGGGCCCACAGCCTGACTGGCTGCCCCTGACTTGAGCACCCACTGCTGTGATCGCTGCTGGCCCAAATTCTGTCTCTAGGTCCAAACTCAATAAAGCCCCTCACCATGAAAGTAGTGCTTTGACTATCGCCAAAGTCTTTCTCTCGCCATACTTCCTGGTACTTGTGACCCCAAAGTCAAAATGAAGTTGAGGGTCTTTCCTTAATCCTGCCTCCAACTAGAGGTTCTGAAGAACTGTCTCAAGGTGAGCATCAGCTTCTTCTTCATTTTGGCAGAACATTTTTGTCTTCAAGATCTATTTGCATCTCCTGTTTAATGCATGAAGCCTCAGAAGCACAACAGAAGGGCTTCAGATTCATGACCTAGGTTGTGAGCTCTTGCCTGAAGGCAGAGAAGATGCAGGGAAGCAGAATATGGATGGAGCCCAGGACCTAATCTGTAGGGTTATTTTTTTTTTAATGAACTAACATGTCAAAAACAGCCAAGAGATGAGAGTTCTGGATATGTGGGTTTTATTCATTCAGTGCAATCTACTTTAACAATATTTCATTGAGAGCCTTATCTAGTGTATTCTAGGCTTTGAGAAAGGTCATGGGGATACAGATAGAACTTAGACTCAGTCCCATATAGTGAAAGATTAAGCATGGTGAGGATCTGGAAGGTAGGGCAACACACTTAGTTATGGTCATGACTGTCAAGAACTGGCCAGAATTCTACAGCCGAATGACCTTGAGCAGATGATAACCTCTCTTAACATCACCTTCCTTAGACTGGTTGCGACAATCAAATTAAATAATTTATACAAGACTTCAGGCGGCACATAATGACTGCTCAGTAAGCTACAACTATTGTTACCTGGGGCTTCAGATGAAGAGGAGAATGTGCATTCAGTAAGAGAAAAGTCGGAAGACTTCCTGGAGGAGGCGGCATTCTGCAATGTGTCTCAAAGAGAGGTTGGGATTGGAAAGGAAGCAAGACAGTGGTGGGCTTCCCAGGCAAAGGGCACAACAGGGAAACGGTGTGGGGAGGCCAGTGAAATGGATCTGGTTCCCTGCTTCCAGACTCGTACCCTTCCCCTAGGGTCTATTCTCAACATCGTGTCTTGTTGAAATACAGGTCAACTATTTTCCCTCTAATACTTAAAATTCTCCATTGCTGCCCATCCCACTCTAGCCCCTATGATGGCCTAGAAGGTTCTATTGCCCTCTCACGTTATCATCTACTATTCTGCTCCCCTCCTTGCTGCGGCTCAAACATACCCAGCCAGAACTTTTCTCAGGGACGCTGCACTTTCTACACTTTCTGCTTGGAAAGGCACCCCCCTATCTCCACATACGCCCTCACCACCCTCTGCCTGAGCTCCAAGGCCACCTTCTCAGTGAGGCTTTCTTGACCATGCCATCTAAAATCATACTCCTCCCTTCCTGCTTTGTTTTTCTCCATGCCACTTATCACCTTCTACCATATATATAATTTCTTTTTTTAAACTTTATCATCTTTTTCTCCTTAGTAGTCCCTGTGGGAAAAGCCTTTCTCGGCAATCACTATCGTATCTTCAACACCTAGATCAGTGCCTGGCACTTAGTAAATGCTCAGTACGTTTTGTTGAATTAACGAATGTAGTGACCACTGAGGATCTGTGACTCTCAGCCAGTCTCCACACCCCTTCGGCTTAACTCTTCCCTATGAATCAGACCATCATAAGCTACTTTCTTTGTGGCTCCAAGTCCACTCCTCCCTCATCATTCACATCAAGCCTTATCTCCTCTCATTTTCTCCTTGTCTTTGTCTCTTCCTGGACTCATCATCTCCCCCCCTTCCCTTTGGATAAGAATCTGTTTGGGGCCCCATGTACCCTATTTTATTTCCAAGTGCAGAAATCCGATTGAAACAAGCTTAATCATAAGTAGTAAAGCATCACTTCAGATTAACTGGTAGATTAGCATCAGGTGTAGTTGCATCTAGGAGCACAAATTCCATCCTCAAGAACCAGGACACCCCCTATTATTCTTTTGGTTTGATTTTCATTTGTTAACTCTCAGAAAACTCTTTCGTGGAGATACCAGCAATGTCAGACTGATCCCAGCTTCAAGAAGATAATGTACCATATTGACTTGGGAGATAGTAAGCTCATGTTCTTGATAGCTGGATGACTTCCTGATGGCTGCTGATCCCAAGCTATCTGAGGAGGACTCCTCACCTGGATTGCTTTATTAGAATACCCCCAAACTGAAAACTACTGGATTACCAGGGAAGTTGCTCTCTTTTTGTGCTATGTCCTTCCCCTGGGCTTTGCAAATGAAGATACTAGCATTTGGGGTCAGATAATTTGGGTTGTGGAAGGCTATCCTATGTGTGTTGGGTATTTAGCAGTGTCCCTGGCCCCTACCCATTACAGGCCAGTAGCAATACCCTACCCAGCTGTGACAATCAAAACGTCAAATTGTCAGATAGGCCCCTAGAGGGCAGAACCACCTTCAGGTGAGAGCCCCTGCTCCAAACAGAACTGGGAGAGCATGGTCCTCTCCTTCACTTGGGGTGCCAGCTGTCCCCTGGGCCCTTATTTCACAGAGTCCATCCAGCTTTTACTCATGACCCTCGCCTCCTTGGAGCTCAGGGCAGACTGGCCAGTGAACACTAAGTGGTTGCCTCTCTGCATCTTTCTCTTTCAGAGACCCTCCATCCCACCTTCCTCCTTCCCATTTCCTTTCCTCTGTCCACATGCCCTAGCCCACCATTCCATGAGGGTGCTTGAAGTTCTGAAATCCAGCTGGTACTCATCTGGGACCCTCACTGTTTACACAAATCCCCTCCCCTAACTCTCTGATCCCCTCGCAACCAACCAGCCCATTGATTCAGATGCCTTTGACTGATGGCTTCAAAAGCATTCACTCTTCAAAAGTCTCTAGTTAATAAGAAATGCCTTTTGTTGAACATCTACTGTGTGCCAAGCATATTATATATGCCTAATGTTATTTAAACCTCAAGTAAATTCGCAAAGCTAGTTTTACAACAGACCTGTGGCCCTCACTGATCTTTTTCTAGATTTCATTATACCATCTAGGTTCATCGGAGCACAATGAACCAATGGAGCTTAGATGTCATTTAGAAAAATTTAAGATTCTGGAAGATGCAATGTGTACCAAAATGTGAAGCTTAGGGACAAACCAGACTTTTCCTTGCCCTAAAATATCTTTTGTCTGATTTCTCCATTTGCATAACTTTTTCTTATTCTCTGTGGCTCACCTTAAGGTAGCTTCCTCAAGAAACCCTACTCTTACTCTTCAAATTGGTCCAGATATGTATTTTGGATATTTCGGCTATAAATAACAGAACTATAACTCACACTAGGAATTTCAAAATTTCTAAGTTATTTTACCAAAAAAAAAAAAAATCCCAGAGGCACTGTCAGCTTCAGGTAAAGCTTGATCTAATATATGAGCGGTATAACAAAAATACAGTTCTCAATATCTCAACGTCACTTCGTATTTATCCATTCTCTTTACAGCAGGCTTTCTTTTTAGGTAGTAAAATGACTGCCAAGAGCTCTTACAGCTGTATACTTCCAGGTTTAAATCCAGAAAAACAGACGATTTCCACTTTCTCTGTACTTCAAATAATTATCCCCACAGTGCATCTGATTGGCCCTTATTGATCAGACTTGCATTATGTATTCATCTCTACTTCAGTCTCTATGGTTAAAGCCAGTAAGAGCTCACCCTGGAGTTGAAGGAGGGGATCAGTACCCCCAAAATCATCAGGCTGGGAAATTTTGGGTGCAGTTAGAAAGGAGGGGAGACAAAAAATGAAGTCTGAGAGAGTAATAAGAATCCATTAGAGTCTTACTTCTTGATTATAACTTTCCAAACGCTCTGTTTTTTTCCTGGGCCTCAGTGTGATTTCCTGTTCAGTGTAGGAGTCCTCCCCCAGAACATAAGACCCCTGAAGCCAATGAATTCGCCTCTCTGATCCATTACTCTATTCCTTGTGCCTAATACAGTGCCTGGTACATGCTGTGAGCTAAATAAATATTTGTCAAACGAATAAACAAGTAAGCAAGTGAGTGAATGAGTGACTCTGCCTACTTCCCGTGGACTATAATGTCTCAGGGCTTATTGCAGGGGGTGAGAAGGAGGGGAAGTGGGTAGACCCAGGGGTCCTCTGCTTAAAACAGATTGACACATCTCCTCTCTGTTTTGCATTTGGGGGAGGACATTCATAACATTTCGTTTGATAAAAGGGTTCTACTGCTTTGAAAATATATCTTTGAAAACCATTGCTGTAATGGGAAAATCGGGTTGTGAAATCTTGATGGCCTGGGCTGAAATCCCACACCTTCATGGGTTTTATACTAAATAAAATCCAAACCACTAGTCTATAGGACCTGTGGTCTGGCCCCTGCCATCTTCCGGCCTCACCCCTCACCTCCTCCTTTGACCACACTAAGCAGCAACATGGACCTTCTTCCAGGCCCTGGGGCTCTGGAGGTCTCCTGTGCTCTTCACCCTGCTGGGCATGCTCTTCCCCACCCCCCCCTCATTGGGGCTGGCTGCTTCTCAACCTTTTCTTATCTCAATCACTTCTCAGAGAGACCATCTGGAACATTCTGTCTGAAGTAAATCTCCACCTACTGTCCTCCTCCTCGGCCCCAGTGATTGTTTGCTTCTCAACCTGGACTATTTTAATAAGTTGCCTCATTGCATTTTTAGTCTTGCCAACTAGACTATGTGGCCCCACAGGCATAGATGGTGTCTGTCTTAGTGGCTACTGTGTTCCCAAGGCCCAGAACACTTCCCAGCATAAAGTAGTTTCTCATCAGTAATTTTTGAACAAGTGAGAATAGCTGTATGACGTTGACCGTAACCTACCTGGATCTCAGACTGCTCCTTTCTACACTGGGGATGCCCTGATCTACCCCTCAGAAAATGACAGAAATTCATTAAACGAGATCCTGTATGCCACAGGCTTGGTGCTGGGGGCCACGTTAGCGTCAGCTGCCTTCCTGCCTCCCTTCTTGCCCACCAACTCTACTGTCAGAGGACCCAGCCAGGTGAGCCTTGCCTGCAACTAAATGATCGTCTAAATCCAGAGCCATCCTTTAGCTCTGAGGCTGACGGGGGCCTGCAATCCAGCCTGTCAGCCTTAAACTGACACATAGCTGAACACACAAACTGAAAAATTAATGTCCCTGGAAGGCACTGTCTCCCTTCCCATCGACACTGCTGACCTTCTTGCCCGTCTGCACGAAAGTGGAACCTGGAGCTCCTGCTTTTCGCCATCTCAGTGCAGCTACAGGGCTGGCAATGCCCGTGAGCGCAGCGGCAGGACCCAGTGTCCGCTGGGAAACCTCGGTGTGGGGACTGGAGAGAGAGGCTGGGGTGAGAGCAGAGGTCAGGATGATCTCCGCGTTCAGCGTTAGAGCCCTGAAGCCCCTTGGAGAGCCAGCTCCAGCTGGAGCCCAGGTGAGAGTCCAGAGCGGGGCCTGGAGGACTCCAGGGGTGCGCAGGGCACTAACCTTGCATGAAACCAGCGGACAATCTCGCTGCCATTCTGTAAGCACGCTGGCAGGGGGAGCTCAGCACCTGATGGTGGGGTCCAATCCTGGCCTCGACCGTTCCCAAGGCTCTAAACTCATCTCCTACTTCCTCCTCCTCTTGTGGTCAGAGACCAGTTTTCTAACCTGGCTACCCCAGGTGGGGTTTGCAGACCAGCCACCTTAGCATCATTTGGGAGTGGGTCAGAAACGCAGACTTTCAGGCTCCATCCCGACCTCCTGACTGATCACATTTCAGCAGGCGGCTCCCGTGCACCGTGAGGTGTGAGGAGCCCTTTGATTTCTCTTCTCAGGCCAAGAGGTGGGGCAGGGCTGAAACTGGGTTTTACTCCAAAGAAGCCTCCCGTCAGCTCCAGCTCAGAGAGAGGCACAGCTGGCGCACAGACCTGTTTGGTGTCAGGCCTAGATGTGAAATTGATTTCTCTCTTTGTGCCTCTTTCTCTCACGGAGAGCTGTTGTTAGGATGGGCCGCCATCTGTACAAAGTGCCAATGGGCTTGTTCCGATGGCTTCCCTTCACCTCCAGCGCGGAAGTGGCCTTCGGAAAGACAGGATTTCACCTGAAAGGAGATTTTACCTCCCAAATAAAATTAAATTCCTAAATATTATGTGAACAGACCAAAATGATATATGCATCATACCTATATACACACGTATTTCAAGCCACATTTAATTCTGATGGAAATCCTTGGCAGTGAGTGTCTTTAAGAGAATGGCATCTGTTAAGACTTCAGCTGGCTGTGCTGGACACCCGCCTCCCCTACACATACAGACAGCTCCAACCAACATGGCAGAAAATCTAAAATTAAGAGGAAAAAAAAAAAGGCACAGCAGGGTCCATGTGCCACAAGGGAATATTACACTGTAACTCGATGACATCTTCATAGGATTCCTGGAAGGCGAGTAAGAACAAATAACCCCATTTTGTGGATGAGTGCATTGAGTTGGCTGGAGGTGAATTCACTCATTTAAAGATTCAACTGATTTCCAAGCCTGTGTACACTCTTAGCTCTTGCTTGCAGCAAAAAAAAAAAAAAAAAAAAATTCATTTCAATTTCAGAAAGCGGGCTGACTTGGAAAGATGTCTCAGTAAATGTCTCATTCCTGGTCTCCCGTGTCAGCTTCGCTCCTGACGGGCACAGCAGGGAGAGGTACTGGTGCAAGATCAGGATCACAGAGGCCGACAGGGGAAGGTGCTGCCTCCAGCCTCTGATAGGGTCGCAAAGCAGGCAGGGGTCTGTGGCCCAGCCCCGACCCCAGTTCCACCTTTTCCCAGCCTACCTGAGTCTGGCAGCAAAGCACCTTGTATTGATTTCCCATTGCTGATAATGATTCACGTGGCACTGATATGTGCCAGGTGCCCCGTGAAGACTGTCATTCATCGATGAGTTCATTCATCCACCCAATATCTACTGAGCACCTACCGGTGGTCAGGCGCTGTCCTGGGAAGTTTTTGTGCATTATTTCATGGAATTCTCATTTTAAGATATGTTAGGTAGGCGCTTTGACTGGTGTCATTTCACAGGTTGGGGAACAGATGTTCATGCACAAGATGTTCAGGCTGTGGCTTGCATGAGACGGTACCAGGAAGGAAGGACTCACACTCAGGCCCACTGTGTCCTAAGCCCCCCGACATAACCAGAGCCCTGTGGTCTTGCCGGTCCCTCTCCCCAGGGCCAAGCCTGCCCCCTCGATCCATGGGATCGTCCCCCACACATCCAGGAGCTCTTCAGGCTGAGCTGCTCAGTGGATAAAGCCACCCAGGGAGCCCCCAGGGTTGGTCAGGGGAAGTCCAGAAGCTCCTACCTTTTGAGAGGGGAGAAGACCTAAGATAATTGTCTCATGAGAAACAACTCCTGTCCTGTGCAGACAATGGCAGAGACAGGGAGACAATGAGGAGGAGCAAGGACAGAGAGAAAACCCGAGGGAGACCGAGAAGGGGAGGAGAGGGACTGAGAATGGTAGAGGACGAGGCGGAGTGAGGAACACAAGGAGGGAGGGAGAGAGACAGCAGTAAGACAGATGGACAGACGTGGGATCAGTGGGCCTACACAATCTATGCCTGAGTAAGTGGAGAGACAGACAGACTGGGAGACAGAGGGGGAAGAGAGGAGGAAAAGAGAAATCGCAGAAAGAAGTCAGCAGGATGAGGAGGAGAGAGAAATAAAAGAACCCCCTGTACACATACTCACTCACTCAGTCACACACACACACACACACACACACACACACACACACCTGAAGTTTGTTTTGTGTTGTGTTCCTCTGGAAAGATCCTGGGAACAGCCCTCCGCAGATCATCGCACACGAGGGAGCCAGGGCTCAGGAGATGACCATCAGCTGCTCGCGAAGGAGCTAGCTCCCGAGGTGAAACTGATTTTATGTTTGTTGGTCTGACCTTGGATTTTCCCCACTGAGGGCCTGAGAGGCAACGTTGGATACACAAGGAGACACAACTCAGTGCTTGTGGCCGGGCTAGAGCAGCTCCACCCGCGAAGTGGCATCAGCCCTGACCCAGTGCTGGACCTGTGTGCCTCGTCCAAGGAGCAGGGTCTGTCCGAGGGACCACAGGCTAATGCACCTGTGGGGTCTCAGACGTGTCCTGAGTCAGGAAAAAGGGTCCAAGAAAGAGGATGAGCATCAGAAAAGATAGAAGAGAAATGGGCAAACCCATATGGCTAAGATGCTGATTCCAGGGAAGCAATGGCAGAGGACACTGGCTCACGCTGACATCCTCCTCCTCCTCCTCCTTTGCCTCCTCCTCTCCCTTTCTGACCTCTAGCTCAATGCTGGGCACTATTCTAAGTGTTTTTCGTCATTGAAGACTTATCTCGAATCTAGGAGGTTGCACAGATGTTTTCCCCAATCTCCATATGAGGAAATGAAGGCTCAGAGAGCTTTCCCAGTCACACAGCTAGCAAATAATGCAGTGGGTCTTGATCCCAGATATTCCTGGCTCTCACCCCCATCCTTGCAATAGCTTGCCCTTGGTGGCCTCGGGTTCCCAAAGACCCAGTCTGGGGCAGCAAGGCTGCTTCGAGGCAGCAGGGCTTGGCTCAGATGGGACAGGCCTCCTAGGCTCTTGCATGGGGGTGGTGATGCCAGGCCTAAGGGGATTCCCAAAGTCAGGATGGCAGATGGGATGAGGTTTGGGGTGATCAGTTCATTCTCAGGAGGACTCAAGACAGTGGTTTTGCAAGAGTCCTAGGGCCAGGGCAGAAGCTCTAAGGGGGCACGGCTCCCTCCAGGGAGGTGTCAGGGCAGCAGACAAAATGGACCCAACAGTGAGTGTGTGTGGCAGAGAGGCAGACAGGCCAGGATCCTGGGCACACAGAGGCCCTGGGCTCCCACAGGGGCAGCTCCATAGTAGCAAGACTCCATCTAGTGGTCTGTCTCCACATGGGACACCAAACTGGGCAGGGCTGGGTCTGTAGGAGGTCTTGGGAACTGCAGCTGGCAGAGGCTGGGGAAAGTAGGGGATAAGAGAGCAGAGCCAATCATCCCATAAGGGCAGTTGTTCCTCTTTTTCCAACATCAAAAAGTCTAGGGCCATAATTCCCTTGTATAGTAACAATTCTATTTAAATAGATTATAATTGAGTGCACTAAGTACCATAGGAGATGGCCTTACTAGGGGACTCGGGGGAGGAGACATGTGTGTCTTATTAGAGATGGGCCCCTACAGCTGAGTATGTGTCTGCAGATAAAGCAGAGAGAAGGACGCAGGATAGAGGAAGTGGCCTGTGCGCACAGGGAGACCTGAATGGGTGCTGTATGTTCAGGGAAGTGGGGTGTAGCTGCATCTCAGGTTGAAGGAAAGGAGAAAGGGTGGACTGAGAGAGAATAAGACCAGAAATAGAGGTCAGGTATGATTGTGTAGGCCCACTGATACCATGTATTGGATCTTCAGGGCTTGTTTAAAGCACTTAGCATTCATGTATAGTCAGACACATACAAAAGCACTTGGCATGGGGCATGCTAAAGTCTGGGCAATTACTATGGTAATTGCCATAATATTCACCCCAGGAGATAATGATGACATTTAAAGACAGGAATTTGTCAACCCCCTAATTCATCCCATTATTTAATAATCTCACATTCTCATCCTCCATTTCTATTTGTGATTTGGGTTACCACTTTTAAGATCCTTTTGAACACTCCATATACATTCCACCTAGGTCCAGATGGAGGCAGGAGTTAGGAGCAATTCGTTAGGAGCAGAGCCTAGAAGGATTTTAGAACTCTCCACCACCACCATGGAGCCAGAGATGAGGTGTTGGAACTTTCCACCACCACCACCAATGTATCCATGGAGCCAGAGATGAGGTGTTGGAACTTTCCACCACCACCACCAATGTATCCATGAAGCCAGAGATCAGGTGTTGGAACTTTCCACCACCACCAATGTATCCAAGGAGCCAGAGATGAGGTGCTGCAGAGGAAAGGACATCTTCTTTCACATCAGGGCAAGAACCTATCCAGCACTCAGTAGCTCACAAGGTACTGTGAAGAGGCTTTTAACAGACCTCAGGCAGTCTCTGAATGCCCAAGGACAAGAAGATGGAAGGAGAATTCTCAGTCTTAATCTTGTTGCTGCCTACTTTCTCTTCCCGATGACAAGAACACTTGACATTGTGTGGGAAAAACAAGGAAGGTGTTATAGACATTCCCAGTCTCATCATCTCTTGGAGCACATGGATTAGAGGCACTGGATCTAACCCAGAGAAATGCACAAACTAGACAGAGATAAATAGCAGTCCTGGATGGCTTCTACCCAAGTGTTTTAAAAGAAGTCAAGGGTGAAATTGGGGAAATGGTGGCCAAAGTGTGCAACAGATCTTTGCAAATGGCTGCTCTTCCGAGAACTGGAGCCCAGCCAACCTGCCCCCAACCCACAAGGCAGCACCTGGGAGTCCCAGGTCAGGGAAGGGCACCTCACTCCCGACCAGCTCAGCTGGCACTCTAGGCCAGAGAAAGGAATCAACAGAGGAAAAGTTGTGTCCACATAGACTAGTGTGATGAGACTAGGCCCTCCTGAGTTCTCCAAGGGCAATCTGGCCTGATTCATTCACAGATGTGCAGCAAGTTTTCCAAAGAAGAGTTGGCCAGGCTCCACCACCAAAGACCCTTGAACCAAGAGAAGTTAGTTTGGGGATGGAGGGACAAGTTTGAACAAGGCTTTAGGACTGGTTTATGGATAAAAAACAATCTGTTTATCTCTATAAATGGGAAATTTGCTTTTACATGAATTGTAAACAATGGGGTTCCTGCAGCCCAAATGTCACCTCCGTGTGGTCACCCTTTCGGAGCATGTTGGGACACCTCACTGTCCTAGAGACACCTCACGGGCATGTGGGGATTCCCTCACCAGTGGGTCGTCCAAAGCACCTATTAGGTGAAGCACTCCTGGGGTGGCTTTCATTTTAAGGCCTTTCTAGAATTGCTCTGCCCCCAATTTCTTTCCTATTGAAACTCATCTCTCTTATCTCCCCAGTCAGGATCTCTCAGCCAACTATCTAGTCACCCTCATCAGGCCTGTATGAAATATTTCTACTTGTTCCAGTGCACATTCTAATATGGAGCACTGACAAAATTGGATTCTCCCAGAAAGGTACAACAACTAAGTGAAGAAACATAGGAGGCCATGGGGAGCTGAAGGAAACAGAGATGCTCGGCATAGGCCCAAGAAAGTGGTACATCTATCTGTAGAGGAGATAATTTAGAAATGGTCTAAATTAGAGGAACCCAAGTTCACTCAGCCATCAATTCTTTATTTCAACAAGGTTTTCTTGAACACCTATGATGTGCCAACACCCTTCCAGGTACTAGGCAAACAGCAGTGAATGACAAAAAGGACCCTGACCTCATGATATTTACCTTCCAGTGAAGCCAAACAAACAAATTAATTAACAAAGACTACACATGTATATAGTTATAAAAGTAATAAAATAAACAATGTGATCAAAAGTGGCAGGGTGAGGGCTATTTCAGGTTGGGTGATAAAAGAAGGCTTCTGCCAGGAGACATCACTTTATGAAAAACCAAACTTTTCCATAAATTAAAGGTAGCCAAGTGTGGATTCCTGAGGCTTAAGATGCAAAAGATCTTCAAAACTAAGTGTTTGGTTAAAGAGATGTCCTGAAGTTCAGTGCTCCATTGAGCCATGTGAACCTGCCCAAGACAGACCGGAAGGTAAGTGCAGTCTTGAACTATCAAACCATAGCTAATGAAAAGCTAGAGAGATGTGGTCATGGTGTCTGGTGGGGAAATATACCACATGGGACCCAAGGACACCACTGTGTAACAATTTTCTTCTTTTTGAAAATAAATGGTGTTCACAGTTGTTATTATTCCTTACTGTTCCTAAGCAAGTGATACTAATATCTGTTTCCCTTCCCAGATAGAGGCTGAATATCTACCAAAGGGGAGAAAACACAATCATCTCTCCATTTCCTGTGAAAAGTTATTTTTTACTTAAACCAGACATGCCAGAGTGTCCCATAAAAGAATAGTTACAAACATTCCCTAGGTGTTCCAAATAAGGACAGAAATGTGTGACTGGAAGCCAGCAGGGTCCCACAATTTCTGCCATGAAGGAAGTAAAGACAGGGATCAAAATACATCTGTTTGCTCTGGTGGTATAGTCTGCTGGTCATGCTCAGTCAGATATACACAGTTGGGGTCTTGGGTTAGTCTGCTGATATTTGCCCCGTTGACCAAGTAAGTAATGGAGTGTGGGACTGATCATAGAGTTAAAGGACCCACTTTCAAGCAGTATCAGTGCAGAGAATAACTTAATACTACACTGGATAAAGAACAGAGGAAAAAGTAAACCCTATGTCAGGTCTTTGTCTCTTACTATCCTGTAATTTTTCCATGTTACTATAATCCCAAGGAATCCAACTATGGTCTTGTATAGATGTCAGAGAGTTTCAGTGACAATTTTACCAATGACATATCCAGAGTGAGATGACTTTCTAAAAATTCTCCCAATGTCTTTAATACCTCATCAGGCAAAATCTTACAAATAGAATGTAATTAAAATTGCATCTTCTTTGACCCAATTCAAAGACATCTTCTCCAAGGTGTGCTGGAATTATAGCACATCAAGCAAGACTCTGCGTGCCAGGAGCTGCTATTGAAAATATAGAATAAACTTGAGGGTATCAGGCAGGTGCAGGAACCCCCAAACATTAATTTCAGTCACAGTTGGCTGCACCGAATCAACCTATAAACACCTCTCCACTTTCAATTAACATTGCTCTGTCTCCCATCTCACTGAATATTATATTTAACTAATTTAAGAGAATTGGTAAAGAGAGTTTTCACACTTCACAGGGAAACATAATGAAATAATTATACCTCTACCTACAAAAGGCATGAGAATATTACATAAGCAGCCTTCAAGGCTTTTCAACAAAAGCCTCTTTCCTGTGTCTTCTGTCTGAGGGTTCGTGCCGGAACTTTCACTTAGATGTACTTCGTTTTTATGCCCTTGTGCTCATGCTTATGTTACAGAATGTTTGACTACTTCTGAGGATTGCACTCTTGGTATCTTTTTTGGTCACTGAGTATATTGGCTGAGGTGGGATTAGATGCACAGCAGGCTGGGGCACCAGCCATATATGTTGGTGGGTAGGAATGGAGCTGAGATTGGGAGTAAGAAAAAGTAATCCATAAGGTTTATCACAGTCATGGCCTGGAAGACAATGGTAATGTTAGGATCTGAGTCCAGTGTATCAGTCAGCTATTGGCCCAATAAAGCTGCATAACAAACCACCTCAAAACTCAATGTTTTACAACCGCATATATTTATTCTCATGCATACGGGCCCTGCAGACCAGTGAGGCCTCCTATGACTCTGTCAGGCTGCAGGTGGACTGGCCTTGGTTCCAGGCTATACACTGGGTTCTGCTCTGCTCCATGTTCTTGGGCTGAGGCTGAAAGTGCTCCGGTTACTTAGTGCCTATTCTGCTCATGGTCACCACAGGAGCTCCAGAGACAAGCCAAACCATCCAAGCAGACTGAGGCCTCTGGTAACATCATGCTTGTCTATATCTCTTTGGCCAAAAAAGGCACATAGCTAACCCTCAAATCCAGGGGCTGGAATTATATATTACCCTCTGTGGGAGGGGTAAGGTAAGAAATATTTGATGAGCAAAAATCTTATCCTTCATAGCCATGATGGGTCAGTCCAGTGGGTATGGCAAGCAGTGGGTAAAGAGACGAACACTTGTCAAAATCAGTCTGAGCTCTAGGGAGAAGGGCCATGTACCAGTGAAATAAAGTGCCCTGTTCAGCTAATCCAGGTGGGGCTTCCATGTGACTTGGAAGCTGGAGAATTAGAAAAACAGGAAGGAGTCCAGACTTCAAGGTATGACATAATGAGCAGGCTGTCAAGTCTGCAGCAGCAAGACTGATAAGCAGCCCACGTTGGGTGGAGCTGAGCTGATGAGGTGTCCCCTACCTGGCAGCACTACTGCAGGAACTAGGCTAGGGGAGCCGGCAGGGGAGGCCTCTCTGGCACTGTCTGAGAGGCCTTGGGAAGATGGGAGACAATATACACTCTGGACCCACAGCAGCCCTGGAGAATCTACATGGGACAAAGCAAGAAATTAAGATGGGATATTTTTCCCTCTGGGTTTCTAAGGCCATTTTTAAATATATATATATATATTTAAGGTGTACAACACAGTGATTTGATACACAGTTTCATAGTGAAATGATAACTACAGTCAAACTAATTAATTTTTCATCTTGAATCAGTGTTCAGAACAAAGGAATTGTAGAAAGCCAAAGGGGGAAGATGAACAGGCAGAGAAAGGACCCAATCACACACAAACCTGGGCATGAAGCCTGAGAAGTTCCTGGTTATAGAACAGTATCCCGACCCATGTTACCATTGCTGAGGTGTGTTGAAGGTATAGCTGGAGGCGTGCTGTTCTGTCAGCAAGGAAGTCAGCTCCACCAAGCCAGGACAGACTCCTCAACCCCCATTTTGCCCCACTATATCCTAGAGAATGTGGCATGGAGGGTCATTCTGATCAGACAATCAGGGCTCCTGGTTAAAGCAGCGCAAAGTTGTGCAAATAATAGGAGCTACACTCACCATGTGCCAAGTATTGTCCGAATTTGTATGTATTCATTCATCTACTCCTACCATCAGCCCAGGAAATTTGAGGAAGATGAAGCTCAGAGGGATTAATAACTTGCCGAGGGTCTCCCCACTAAGAGTAGTGGGCTGGGGTTAGAATCCAGGCTGTGCAGGCCAGGAGCCCTTCTTCTAACCACAGCTTCCTCCTGCCCCTCAGGAAAAAATGTTGGGTGCACAAGGGGAGCAGGTGGCCTGGAATTTGCAAGGAACTAGAGTGAAGAAGCAAGTAGTATTCCATACGATATGCACTTTACAACATGAAGGCACGTATAATCTTCGACATGGCAGAGCTAACCGGACACTAAGTTTATTGTCCTCTTATTCCCAAGTGCCACGTTCAGTCTCCCTTCTTTTCTTAACTACTTCATAAAGTCCTTGTTTTTCTTTTTACCAGGATGTACTTAAATACTTTATTCATAACAGCTTCAAACTGGAAACAACAGAAATATCCATCAATAGGAAAATGGTTAAGTATATGAATGTAATATATTTTTTACAAAAAATACCACTCAGCAACCGAAGAAGAATCAAACTTCTGACAAATGCAGTAAAATTGATGAACCTCAAAAACACCATAGAATCCAGAAAAAAATCAGACACAAAATAGTACATTAAGTATAATTATCCATCCCACCCCTGGACTGTGTTTGTGCTTTTGTCAAGAAACAATTGGTGTATAAGTGTGGATGTATTTCTGAATTCTATTCTGTTCTTCAGTCTATATGTATGTTCTTAAATCAATAATCCCATGCCATCTTGATTACTTTAGTTTTCTAGCAAGTCTAGAAACCAAGTAATGTGATCTTCTCTTCATATTTTTTTCAAGAGTATTTTCTAGGACTTTCAGCAAAGCATTTTTACCCACTCTAAGTTTTCATCACCTTTTACTTAAAATACAAAGTTATTATTAAAGGATCTCCTGGGTAAAGATGATGAAATAAAATTTATCACAGACTCCTCCTCAACACTATGAATAGAAACGAACAATAGTAAGAACCACAAAGGTAATCAGTGATGATAATTGTAACAGCAAGAATGAAGGAGAGAATTACGTAATGCTGTGAACTTTAAAATGCTTCACCAAGTGAAGAAACAAAATTTTTGAAGCTGTAAGACTCCTAACCTCTCACCTGCACCCCACGCCCCAGATGTGGTCCTGGCAAATTATGATTCCCTTGCATTCTCAGTAGTATCTACAAATCAGTCAGATGAGTGGACAGAGTTGGGGGAGTGCTTCCCTTTCTTTGGTTGTGGTGCTAATCACCTAGGCTGCTGAGAGAGGTGGGTGAAATGGGAGAAGCACACAAGGGCTGATACTTTTGAAGGGGACAAAGGCTCACGTCACCACTTTGAACTGGGGAGCCATTTGAAGGCAACAGGTATCCCCAGCATACATCCCTTGTACTGGGTGGACCCTGACACAGGGTGATCGATAATCTATGGGAAGAGAATGGCATCTGGTTGTTTTAGGTGCGCACTCACACCTGGGCTCCACCTTTCAGCTCACCTGGCCCCAAAGAATCTGGAACACAAATTCTAGCCCTCAACCTGCTTGGAAGACAAACAAACAGTTCTGAAAAAAGAATAAGGAAAGATTCAGCCATACTCATTCAGAGCAAGTAGAAACCAGAACAAAAAGTAAGCAAACGTATTGCAACAATGCAAACCCACCACAGGGGTCAGGGAGAGAAAGGAATGAACAGGAAATGGAAACTGCAGACAAAGAGCCCCGTCTGGAAGAAACTGCCCCAGCGGGCATTAGGAAATACTGCATAAGCCCTTCCTGGGGAAAGAACCTAATTAGGATGAAATAGGAATTCAAAGACACAAAGACTTTTTTCAAAGAATAAGAAATGCGGGAAGATTACAGAGCTAAGAAGACAAATTGAGACCAAATCATATTCATGCAGCATTAGTAATTTAGAAGCATCAAAGAATAAGAGAGTTGGAGCTAGAAATTGATTTACTAACATAGAAGAAAGCTTTGACATAATTGCAGTTCAAATAGAGAAATAAGGCCATGAGATTAAAGCATTTAGACAGGTAGTGTGAAACTAAGGAGGGCAAAGTAAGCCAATGTTAAGATCATTGATGTCCCTGCAGTAGAAAATGCAACAGATACAAAAAAGAAAAAAAAAAGCAAATATATTAGAGGAAAAATTTCCTGAAATCAGAAGGAAAAACTGAATCTGCAAAATGAAAGTGCATATTTTTTCCTAGGAAGAAATGGTACAGAGCAAACAATCCCTGGACATGTATTTGCACTTTATTGAACTTCAATAATATGGGGTGGGGGGGAAGCAAGTCACATACAAGAGGAAAAATCAAAGCGGCTTCCAACTTTCCTACCATTCAATTAAACATTGGGAAGAAAATGGGGCAATGTTCACATAGATCTGAGGAAAAGGAACTATAATTCCAGAACATTCCTTCATGTCACCCAACAAAAAGGCAACAGGGCAAACATTCTTTAGGAATGTTGATTTCATCTTTGGGATGAAATATATCAGAAATAATTGCACTACTCAGCTCATCTGGAATTTTATGTGATCATAAAAATCTTGCCAGTTAAGATAAAACAAAAACTAGGGAATGAGGAATTCAGTGAGCAACCTTGTGAGTGCTGAGTCCATTTAATTATAGATTCTAGACCCAACAGCCTGGGTTTGAGTGTTCCAGAACAAGACATAAATTAATAAATGGTGATGAAGCAAAAGTAAAGACATAATTAACAAAAATCAACATCGGGTAGGGCATCACGTAGGACAGGTGAGCCCTAATGTTTTCTCACCTTTCATAGCAGGAGTCACCCATACTGTCCAAAATTAAAATATGATGTTAAATATTAAAAGTAACATGGGCTCCTATCTCTGCTGCTATTTTTTTCTTAACATTAGAGGGCTCTTCTAAGAGATAATACATTTTATGGGGAAGAAACAATTTAAGTGAATCCTTCAGTTTTTCTTCAATTGCTTTTTCTTCTGTTAAATTCAAGAAAACATTGATAACTTTTTAAATAGCAAATATATTATAATTGTGTTTATTATAGTAGCTTTCTTTTCACCTGTCTGTCTTTCTGCCTATACACTAGAGAGCTGTCTGGAATGATATGCACTCCTTGAATATTTTTAGGTATTAAGATTCAGAGTGATTTAGCCTGCTTCTCCTCCCTACCCTGGCACCACTTGAATTACTTATAATGAGCATGCCTAGTTTTAAAAATACAGTCATTACTTTAAAAACTAAGAACCCGTATCAGCATTGTTATATAAAAACATTTTACCTGGATAAACAGGGAAAGAAAAACCAGGTAAGCAGAATCCTTTACTAATGCCAACATTCCAAGACATACTTCTGTCAGATGTGCTAGGCGTTCTAGGATATCTGGACAGAGAGCCCTGTCAGGGTCCTAAGAAGGAAAAGCCCTGGGGACTGAATTAGAAACAATAATCAGCTAGACCAAATTGAATATTCCTATGAGCCAGACACTGTGCTAAGAACTACATACACAGATTTCCTACTTTAATTATGACCGTAATCTTCTAAAGTAGGTACTGGTATTACCCATGATATGCATCTGGAGCTGTGGCTTAGAGAGGGAAAGTAACCCATCCAGGTCACCTCATAGGTGGCAGGGCTGATATTCTGATTCCAAACCTGGGTTCTTGACCTCTGTGCAACCCACTTTATGAAAGAAGGTGCAAGATCTAGAACCCAGTGTTTCTGACCTGCCTGGGCTTCCTGCAGGTGAGTGGCATCCAAATGGTCATGTGACTTACTTATATTGGAGCAAGGTCATATCTGCTCATACAAGTATTTCCAGGTGGGATTTCCAGACACTGCCAGCAAAGGCTGGCCCATCCTCTCCTTTCCTTTGGGGCACATGATCATCTTGAAAAAAATGACATCCCACCCACCGATCCCTGGGTTCTGCTAAGGTGCCTTCACTGTCAGGAGGTGCTCTGTGCCTAGGAGTCTGGTGCTGGCTCTCTGCGCATCCCCACAGGTGGCTATGCAAAGCCTCCACAGGTAAGCAATGACCTGTCATGCTAGGAATAAGGGTATAATCTTCCCAAATATAATTTCAACAGCCTAGACCAATGGAAGAACATCCCTCCTGCCCCCAAACTCAGATAATCAGGCCTTCTGTGAACGTCCCTGTAGTAGGAAGAATGGTGTTCTGTAACCCAAAAAAATATATGTGCGCTTGGAACCTATGAACGTGAATAAGTGTCTTTGCAGATGAAATTAAGCTGCAGAACTTGAGATGAGATCATGCTGCACTAGGGTCAGCCCTCCATCCAATGACAAGTGGTCTTAGAAGAGAAGAGAAGACGGAGAAGACTCACAGCAGAGAAAGCAAGCAGAGATGGGAACGGGGCCTCTACAAGTCACGGCAGCCGACAGCCACCAGAAGCTAGGAGAGAGGCATGGAGAGGATTCTCCCTCAGAACCTCAGGAGAGGCCTGAGCACCCTGACCTTGGCTTAGGCTTCTGACCTGAACTACAAGGGTATATGTTTCTGTTGATTTAAGTTTGTGGTGATTTGTTGTTATGGCAGCCCTAGGAAACTAATACGTTGATAACCATCTCAACTACAGATATCCATCCCTCCACTCCCAGCCCATTCCACGCTCTGGCAGCATGGGTTAAATTAATCCTCAGGCTCACACCTCGTTAGTGATGCTGACAGTAAGGTCTAGAACTCCACGTAGCAGGTACTGTGCGCCCTGCACAGCACAGAGCAGGTGCTGAATCAGCATGTGTCCAGTGAATGATGCTGGGGTGAGGCAGAGGCCATTAACAACGCAGCATGATATGGTAAATGGGCAGAAAGCCAGGGGGCATCATTGGCTTTCTAGTCCCAGCTCCACTGCCTACTTTCCTGGGTGACTTGAGAACAGTCACTGGTACTCTCTGGGCCTTGGGCCCCTCATCTTTAGAATGCATGCAAGAAATCAGCCTGGATTATTTCAGGGGACTGCTGTGAAGATCAAACTCGAGATTAGTATCAATGTTTAGAACTATTAAGACTTTTTTTTTAATTATTATTTTTTTTATTAAGGTATTATTGATATATACTCTTATGAAGGTTTCACATGAAAAAACAATGTGGTTACTACATTTACCCATATTACCAACTCCCCACCCATAACCCAATGCAGTCACTGTCCTTGGGTGTAGTAAGATGCCACAGATTCACTATTTACCTTCTCTGTGCTACACTGTTTTCCCCATGACCCCCCCACACCATGTGTACTAAACAAAATCCCCCTCAATCCCCTTCTTTCACCCTCCCCACCCACCCTCCCACACGCCTCCCCTTTGGTAACCACTAGTTCCTTCTTGGAGTCTTTGAGTCTGCTATTTTGTAGAACCATTAAGATTTATTTGTGTTTTTAGTGTTATTAATAGAACAAAGAATCCCAAAATTTTAAAAGAAAAATGTTTAGAGCTACTGACATTCTGTGCTTAGGCAGGGAAGTGGGAAGGGGTTTGAGACAAGGACCATGAAGTCTGGTATAAACTAAGGATGCTTCAGGGGCTCCCTCCTTCGGAAACTTGGCTTCACCATGGAATTAACAGATGAATCCTGTGTTCTATGTGAAGTGAAGATCTGTCTTCATTCAGGGCAGGCCTTGCAGGGGAACTTTGAAAGCCACATCTCTACACCCACACATAGAAATAGATTTCTCTTCCTTTCAATCTTTTTGAACATCTACTGAAAGCTGACTACTTGCCAAGCATTTTACAGGGATAAATAAGCTCTTTTAATCGTTATACCCATTTTACAGATAAGTGAAGTCATGTATATACATGTAAATGGTGGAGCTAAGATTTTAGCAGAGATCTGTCCTGTCAGTGCCTGAGCTCTTACGTGCTTTAGTGACCTCCCATCCTTCTACTGAGCACCTGTTCTTGGAACACACTGTGAGGGGCTGCAAAACAGAAATGCAAAAAGCTGTCCTTGCTTCAAGAGTCACAGAAAGTCTCCATGGCGGAGAGAGTGACATGTCTATGATTTGCCATATACTGTGCTGTATCTAGCGGCAAACACATACACTTGCTGCTGGGAAAGTTCCGAGTAAGGCAGAATTAACGCTGTCTGGAGGGGTTAGAAGTATCCACAAAGAAGCTGACTTTGAGCTGGGTCCTGTAGCATGAATAGGAGTTCACCATTCTATAGAGAAGGAAAAGTAGCTCAGAGTATGGAGGGGGTGGCTTTCATACCTGGGGATCTGGAGAACAGTCACTACTGCAACTGAAATACAGGTATAGTATGTATTTGGGAGGTGGGAGCAGAAGCAAAGGAGGCTGAGAGAGTGAGTTTGTGCAAACATTGGAGCACTTTTTTATGCTCTAAACCAGAACTTGCAAACTTGTGGCCTCACGGGCCCAGATTTGGCCCACAGAGATGGTTTGTTTAGTCCATTTAAAGAATGATTTTAATTGGCTGCCAATGTCTGAAAATGAGATTTCGCTTAACTAGCAAGATTGCAATTTTCATTAAAATAAATTTAAAATCTGGCAACACGGGGTCCATATTTCTACACAGCTACTTCCTAAAGTGAGGAGCAGTGGTCCTTTTGTTAGGAATCTTAGGTAGAAAGATAGATATGAAAAGCCGGAAAAGGGGAAGATAAGGCTCAAAGAAGAAGCCACCCAGATAAGGTTCAGAGAAGCAGCTGCCCAAACTCTCTGTCCAGGGAGGGGGCCCACGTGAAGACAGCAAAGGCTTTGTAGGGATATAACTTCCTCTCCAGCTGGATCCCAATGGGGGCACAATCAAATGAACAAAGATCTGCCCAAATGAAACTCAGCATGGGGAAAGGACATGCTCACAGAGAGGGAGGACTATATAATATATAGAAGGGCCTGTAAATCAAATAAACCCACCATGTCAAAGAGGAACCTCCTAACCGGAATGCAATATATAAGCCTCCCACCTAACAGATGGAGGCCTTCGTCTACCTTGACTCGGGCCGCTCCTCCCTTGGAGCATATTCAAATAAAACCTTCTCTCTGCTTCACTACTGTGTCTCTGCCTTTCAATTCTTTGCTGTGGGCCGGACAAGAACCAGGGAGGGAAAACCCAGCCCATAACCCTTTAAGGTCCCTCTCATGTTCTTCAGTTTAACACGGCCCCAACCTTACCACCTGCCCACTTCCCATCCCTGCCTGGTGCCTGCGGGCATTTGAGGGCTTACCTCTGACGAGTGGGAACCATCTTGGATTTTTAAGCAGGTGCGTGTTATGGTCAGATCCTAATGGGTCACGGCTATTCTGACTGGTGTGTGAAGGACAGACGGCAGAGAGAAAACTAAAAACGAGAAGCCACTCAGACCCTGTCCAGGGGATCAGACGGGACAGGAGGGTGGTTTGCCCCAGTAATGGAAGTGGGTTGGTGTTAAAAAGCAAAATTCAACTGTAAGTTTGAAGATCTAATTTGCTTTATTAGCCATTCCTGAACCGGACAGCATGCCAGCTAGCAGTATAGACAGATGCCCCCAGGAATTGAACAACAGTGGAAGGTTTTTGCAGGGAGGAGGGTGGGGCAAGAAGTTATTAGCATAAGAAAATAAAGGATTGTTTCAGGCCAGGTCACCCTCCCTTAGGGGGAAGAGCGGGGTCTTATCTTGCAGATTCCCTCATCTTTTGGAGGGATGGGGAGAACTTACGTCATAAGTGACCAGAAAATTCCTGATTGACTGTTTAAGGCTCACATTCCTGGAATAGGTTGAAATTATAATTAAGTCTCGGTTTGGCAGGCAAATGGCTCCATTTAGGCTTGTTATTTCTTTTCTAACAAAGGGAATCTTCACAAGGTTGTTTCCTTATCATTTCAATCTCTTCCTCACCCCTCCGTTTAAAATTATACCCACAACCATCTCCCTCTCCTGCTCAGCTTTTTTGCCTTACAATCTAGCCTGACAACCTGGATGCTTATTTACTTGTTTATCCCAGCCTGACTGAAGAATCTGGAGCTGAGTACCACCTTTTGAATAAGCCCACCCACCATCTCAGAGACCTAGGCTACAAGCATCCTCCAGAGGACACATCAGCAAGCCACAAGCCCACCTTTCCCCTGACCCCTCCCCTCAAAGAGCCCGCCAAAGCCCTGGCCATAAAAAGCCTCTTGACCTGTTAGAGACTCTCTTTCCTTTGTTCTGCTGGCCAGGACAGAGGGGTCCCTCTCAGGTTCAGCAATAAACCTGCTTGGACTGTCGAGTTCGCATCCCCTCTCTTCTTTCACTGACAACCTAGATACTTATTGACTTGTTTATTATCTGTCACCTCCAACTAGAATGTAAGTGCTGTGTGGCCAAGAATTTTATTTTGTGTTCTGCTATATTCCCTGTGCTGAGAAACATACCCAGCAGAATGTTTTTAACGAAGAGATGTTTATTTCAGATCTTTAAAAAGTGATGTTTTAAATTATTTACCAGTTGACATATCTACGCATCCACAATCTCAATACTTGGAGGACAACTGACGTGCCAGGAAGATGTGCCATGTTTTCTAGGTGACCAGCATGGCCCAGGGGACCTCCACAGCTATTCAGATCCTCGCCTGGAAGGTCCATCTCCACACTGTGCATACATTGATAGGCAGGGGCGGGGCAGACGCTGGTACTTGGGAGCCAGGCCCCCAGAAAGCCCAGGGCTTGGCCGGCACATACTACACCACCTCAGTCAGAGCTCTCCAGAAATTTGCCCTGGGCCACCCTCAACCCCAGCCCTTCCTTTGAAAGGAGGACCCAGACTCATTGTCCTTTATCTCCATTATAATTTCTTCACTGGTTTTCCTAAATGAGGGCTGTAAAAGCCTCCCTTTGATTCTTAATTACTTAATTATCAGTTTACTCCACCAACTTAAAGAGAGGGAATTGGGTCATTTGCCCAGGATGGAAGGCTCCCTTTCACAGCAGTAACTTCTGAGAGGTAGGAGGCTTCTTGCAAGTGCAGTCACCACCCTCATGGGCCCTCTGCACCCCATGGCCCTCTTCATCAAGCTGAGCCCTCGCCAATGAGTGTGGGACTCTCTGAGCCCCAGAGGCCACCACCATATGTACCATTCTCTTTGTCTTCAAAAGCATCCAACTCCTTTCAAATTCTAATCCTTTTTAAAATTCTAATGGGACTCCCTCATTCATCCCATCTTTCTGTCATTATTCATTGGCACTGTTATATGCCAGAGCCCAGTTAGAGGCACAGAACCAGAGGAACGAAAAGCCCTCAATCAGAAAGTAACTGCCATCCCAACAGCCCGGTCCCCACGTGTCTGGGCAGAATGTGGAGAGGGGTGCATCCTCCTGAGCTGGCAGAAGGAGCGGTGGTCTGTGTCTGTGGGGATCAGCGCCACCTTCAGGGCAGAAGTAACCTTTCATGGGCCCAGAATGGAAGCGTGGGGCTCAAGGTGCTTACTCTCTCCTCCTCCTGTCCCTCTTCCCCTCCTTCCCCTCCCCTCCTCTCCCTGCTCCTTCTTATTATCTCTCTTCTCTCACTCACACACACATACACACACACAGTCAAAAGGTAAACTGAGTCACAATACCATTTTTTTTTAAAGAGTTGATCTGAGCACACATCCATGGGGATGGGGCAGTGCCTCCAGGAGCAGTCCACCGACAGGGGCGGCGGGCAAGGCTGTTACAAAGCAGACACTGAAGCAAAGCAGTCACTGGATTGGCTGTAGCGTAAGTGGCTGCATTATGGGCAAATCCGGTTGGCGGTCTGTGGCTGGCTGTCCTGAAGGGTCACTTTTTTGGGATTCTAGGGTCCTGGTTTGCTTGAGTAAGCTACCAAGGCGTCAGGGCCTCCCAGTCTACCGGCTCCTTGCTTGATTACATACACACTCACACACACACACACACACACACACACACACACATACACACACACACAGTGTTCAGTGAAATAGGACATGGGCTACCGGGTAAGGTGGGCAGGCCCATCACAGGGACCTTTGCCTATACTGGCTCTAGGATGACTCTTCTCCTTTCCTTTAGGAAGTTGGTAGAGTAGATCCAGTTTCTCAACACAGCAGTACACTCACATCCACCCTGATGGCCCAGTTCAGTAGGGGTATGTATTTTGTTTTCATTTGAAAAGGATTACCCCTGGGATGCGCCCCCCAACAAATGAGCAAGCTCCGTGCAGACAGGCCCTGCTGGGACTTCTCTCTCTCACATGCACCGAGCCTCAGGCTCAGAGGAGCCCCTCCACTCACCCACATCCCCCTTGACCCACAGGAGGCCAGCCCGGGGCCCAGACCCCAGGGTGCAGCCCCACCTATACCCTGACTGTGTTTCACTTTCACTTTCTCTCTTTTTTTCAGCCAGTGTTTGGCAAGAGAGATACTCAGCAGAGGGATCTGTGGGATGAAATAAACACATCATGAAGACAGGGCAGGAGGAAGGTAGCAGACATTAGAGAGATACTGAAATGTGGAGAAGACACAGACACAGCCACGGCCAAGCCCTGTGTGTGGGATCAGGAGAAGGAAAGGGGTGTGGGCTAGATAGATAGAGGCCTTTGTGGTGACACTCATAGAAAAATAAATTTCAATATTTTCCTGCATGCTGGGTGGAAAAGGACTGCAGCAGAATGAGTCCTGTCCAAAAATTTAACAGTGTAAGAACGAACATTAATGTTATTGCCTTCACATCAAAGTCTATCTCAGTGCTCAGAGAGGGGAATTTATGTGGCTCCCTCTCCCCCATGCTAGATAATGCAAATGTCCTGGGGTCTCACACAAAGCAAACATTTGGGAGTTTCCTCTTGGATGGGTGGTCTACAGTGGGCAAGGACATCTTTACTTGGCTGAAAATGAAGTTGTATTTTCAGGCCCTGAGTTCAGGGCCTCAATGTTGAATACCTCCAATGCGCACCATGCCCATCATGGTCTGTATGAATGGAGCCTTTGATGTGCATGGCATGCATGGTGTCCACACTGAAGCCCAGCTTCTCTCAATGCACACATTCATCCGCACCCCATCTATAATCTCTCCAGGGTATGAAGAGGAAACCGGTCACAGATCTGCAGTGTCTGAGGACCCTACAGAACTCACTTTTCTTCCCAATCCTGGCAGATCCAATCTGTCTCTGCTTGTGTCCCCTTAAAGATGCCATTTACTCTTTTCTCTTCTCAACAGGGATGCTTGCCTTTATAACCTCAATAATCTCACAGAACCAGGAAAAGGCTGGCTTCAAGAAGGTCCTATTTTCTCCTAAAAATGCTCCTAACACCCAGGATTATTGGAAAGGTTAGCTTCCTTCTCGTATCCAAGATACCCTCCAGAAATGAGCTAGCCTTGTGCAGACAGACCCTGTGAGGATACGACATGATGAACAAACTCTAGCAAGAACCGAGAAACAAATGAATGTGTCTATCAGTCACCCTACGAGAGGGTAGACTGCAGGGTCTTGGGCCAGTTAGTAGAGGGTCCCAACTGAGAATGAACTGACCTCCGCTACTGACTGCCCTAGGGAGTTTGCTACAGTTAGGGCCCCAGGCATCATGTACCCCATTCTCTAGACCCTTGTGTGTTCCTCTCCATGTTGACTCTGGGGTTGGCCTTGCGGCTTGCCTTGGCCAGTGGGACATGCACAAACATGGTACAAGGAGAGGTTTGATGAGTACTGTGCCTTGGGATCACTCTCGGAAAACTACACTGACACCTTTGTATAAGGAAGCCAGTCTAGGGTGCAGGAGGAGAGGCCGTGGAGAGGAGAACCAAGATGCCTCAGCCAATAGCCAGCACTGCCAGACTGGTGATAGGGCCTCCCGGGATCTTCCCGTCAAGCCAGCTTTCCAGCTAAATTCAGCCACATGGCTGAGTTTGGGCAAAAACACCAAAGGAACGGGAGAAGCAACCCACTGACTCTGGGGGTGGTTTGTTACAAAACCATGCACAATGACTAAAATTGTCTCTAACCACAAGATTTTGTTGGAGAACTGCTGGAGAACTCTTGTTTAAATAGACTTTACTTTTTAGAGCAGTTTTAGGCTCACAGCAAAATTAAGAAGGCTAGAGAAATTCTCCACATACCCCTGCCCCCACACATTCATAGTCTTCCCCACTATCAACATTCCCCACCAAAGTGGAACATTTATTACAATCAACAAACCAATGTTGAAACATCATTCCATCCAACATTAGGGTTCATTCTTGTTATTGTACATTGTATGAATTTGGACTAATATACAATGACATGTACCCACTGTTACAGTTACATCTACTATATAGCCATTCTATACATCCACCATCACACAGAATCGCTGCATTGCCCTAAAAATTCACTGTGCTTTGCCTATTCATTCCTCCCCCTTACTCCCTGGCAACCATTGTTCTTTTTACTGTCTCCATATCTTGACTTTTTCAGGATGTCATATAGCTGGAATCATGCAGTACACTTTTCAGATTGACTTTTTTCACTTAGAAATACTCATTTAAGTTTCTTCTCATGGCTGGGTTGTTTATTTATTTTTAGTGCTGAATAATACTCCACTGTCTGGATGTTTATTTGACCATTCACCTACTGAACATCTTGATTTGCTTTTGCAAAATGTCTGTGTGCCGGATTCTGTGCAGACATAAATACCAAGGGGTATTCAGGTAAGTATCGGGGAGTGTGATTGCTGGATCATATGGTAAGAATATGTTTAGGTTTATAAGAAACTGCTGAACTGTTTTCCAAAGTGGCTGTACCATTTCTGAATTCCCACAGTGAGCGTGAGTCACTGTTCCTCCAAATCCTTGCTGGCATGTGGTATCAGTATATGGGATTTTGGCCATTGTAATAGGTATGTGGTGGTACTTCATTGTTGTTTTAATTTGCATTTCCCTGGTTATATATTACGTGGACGATATTTTCATATGCTTATTTGCCCTGTGTATATCTCCTTTGGTGAAGTGTCTGTTACTTTGGCTTATCTTTTTTATGAAAGTATAGTCGACATGCAATATTATGTTAGTTTCAGGTATTTGACATTGTGATTGGGCAATTATATCCATGGGAAAGAAATACTTGCCACAGTAAGTATATTTAACATCTATCACCATTACAAGGCTATTACAGCGTTATCAACTATATTCCCTATGCAGTTTGGTTTATTTTTAATCAGGTGGTTTGCTTTCTTATTGTAAAGTCCTAAGAGTTCTTTGTAGATTCTGGCTGACAGTCGTTTATCAGATTATCTTCCGCAAATATCTTCTCCCAGTCTGTAGCTTGTCTTTTTCTTCTTTTGACAGTGTGTTTCACAGAGTAGAAATGAAGTCCAGTTTATCAATTGTTTCCAGACCCTTTCCCTCTCCCTGACCACCTGTTAGTTGGGACTCCACAGGTTTGAACACCTGTGCAGTCAGTTCCAAAGCCCTCCTGGGCACTGTTGTTAAGGCAGCATTCACAACTGAGCTAACCCACCCTGCCAGATCCTGGCCACCTTTACATCTCTCATCCATGCTGATGATGGGCCTGGCAGAGCCCCTTTCTTGAATGTGCTCTCAGTATCTGGCATATATCACTTGGTCCATGACACAAGCAGAGTGTAATGTAATTGCAGAACTGGAAAGGAGAACTCACTACAAGACACTGAGCCCTAACAAGGAGACATTGAAAATGGCAATACAGGGGTCTCAAATGCAAAATGCTATTGAGCCAAAAAGTAAAGTAAAACGATGATTAAAGGTAGTGTACATTTAGTTGCCATCTTAAGTTGTATTCTTTCCATATTTGGCTTGCAGATGAACCATTTACACTTATTCTTCACTTCAACAAAGAAATTAACCCTATAGCACTTCTCTTAAAATCCCTTGCTACTCTTTGGTCTACATCTTCTCCCTTTTGATAAAAACATTATGGATCCAGGAAAGATTGGGTTTTTATATAGTCAAAAGTACAAAATAAATAAGATGACAGGAGAGGAGAGTTCTGAGAAGATGGTGGCGTGAGCACGGCGGCGGAAATCTCCTCCCAAAACCATATATATCTATGAAAACACAGCAAATACAACTATTCCTAAAAGAGAGACCAGAATATACAGGACAGCGCACAGCCTGCACCTGCACCTGAGAGGACTCGGCACCCCGCGAGGCGGGTAAGATACAGAGCTGTGTCCTGGCAGCACCCAAGCACTCCCCCACCCCAGCGCACAGGCGGGGAGGAGAGGATTCAGAGCCAGGAGGGAGTGGAAGTACAGGCCGGCGAAATAACCAGCTCTGGTGATCTGCGCCAGGAGCACTGACACACATCGCTTGGTGTATCGGATATTGGAGAGGCAGAAGGTGCAAGTTTTGAGCTGGAATGCGCCCGGGTCCTTAAAGCAGGTGCCCCAGGACAAAACAAAAGCGCGTGCTTATTTTGGCGGTCTTAAAGAGGAAGGGGCGCAACGGAGGATCGTCCCAGCACACTCAGCCCAGCAGGCTGGGAGTCCTGAGGAATTTCAGACCCCTTGGCTGGCAACTGGGAAGAAGTAGCCGCACTGAGACTCCACACAGAAAACAACAGCCTCCCATTTGTTCCCACCCCGGCCAGAGCACAAACGGCCCTGCAGACCTGCGCAGCCCCGGCTGTGGAATAGCGGAACAACAGCGCCACCTACAGCATCCTTACAGAATCTACTCCTGCTGGGCGTTTTTTCTTTATCTTTCTCATTTCTTTGCTTTTCTTTCTTTCTTTTTTCTCTTCCTTCCTTTTTTTTTTGTTTTTTTCTTAAAGTCTTTAAGAGCCCAGCTGACATACATGGCACCTACCAGCAACCACTTCTATCGCCATGAAAAGAGAGAGGAATATGGTACAGACCAAACTCACCCAGACCAGACAACACCAGAGAGTGAGTCTGAAGGGATGGAAATGCACAATCTTCCTGAAAAAGAATTCAGAATAAAAGTCATAACCATGCTGATGGATCTATAGAGAAATATGCAAGAACTGAGGGAGGAAGTGAGGGAAGTCAGGAAAGACAATGCAAAAATGGGACAAGCCATTGACGGGCTTAGCAGCAGACTGGATGAGATGCAAGAGACTGTTAATGGAATAGAAATCAGAGAATAGGAATACAGAGCAGCTGAGGCATAAAGAGATAAAAGGATCTCTAGGAATGAACGAATATTAAGAGAACTGTGTGACCAATTCAAACGGAACAATATTCGCATTATAGGAGTACCAGAGGAAGAAGAGAGAGAAAAAGGGATAGAAAGTGTCTTTGAAAAAATAATTGCTGAAAACTTTCCCATGCTGGGGAAGGAAATAGTCTCGCAGTCCACGGAAGCCCCCAGATCTCCCAACACAAGGTACCCAAGGAAGACAACACCAAGACACGTAATAATTAAAATGGCAAAGATCAAAGATAAAGACAGAGTATTAAAGGCAGCTAGAAAGAGAAAAAAGAGCACCTACAAAGGAAAACCCATCAGGCTATCATCAGACTTCTCAGCAGAAACCTTACAGGCCAGAAGATAATGGCATGATATATTTAACGTAATGAAACAGAAGGGCCTCGAACCAAGAATATTGTATCCAGCACGATTATCATTTAAATATGACAGAGGGATTAAACAATTTCCAGACAAACGAAAGTTGAGAGAGTTTGCCTCTCATAAACAACCACTACAGGATATCTTAAACAGACTACTCTAGAGGGAACCACCCCTAAGGCTAAAAAGATGTCACAAGAGAAAATAAAATCATAGCAAAGAAAGCAGACCATCCAAATACTAACTAAAGGCAAAGAATAAAACACCTAGTATAGAAAGAATGGAGGAGGAAGAATAAGAAGAGAGAAATAAACATCAGACGGTGCTTACAGTAACTTAACAAGAAAGTTAAGTTAGATTGTTGGGTAGTAAAGAAGCAACCCTTGAACCTTTGGTAACCTTGAATCTAAAGCCAGCAATGGCAGTAAGTACATTTCTATCGATAATCACCCTAAATGTAAATGGACTGAAGGCACCAATCAAAAGACACAGAGTAACAGAATAGATAAAAAAGCAAGACCCATCTATATTCTGCTTACAAGAGACTCACCTCAAACCCAAAGATACACACAGACTAAAAGTGAAGGGATGGAAAAAGATATTTCATGCAAACAACAAGGAGAAAAAACCAGGTGTTGCAGTACTTGTATCAGACAAAATAGACTTCAAAACGAAGAAAGTAGGAAGAGATAAAGAAGGATATTACATAATGATAAAGGGGTCAGTCCAACAAGAAGATATAACCATTATAAATATATATGCACCCAACAAAGGAGTGCCAGCATATGTGAAACAAATACTAATAGAATTAAAGGAGGAAATAGACAGGAATGTATTCATTTTAGGAGACTTCAACACACCACTCACTCCAAAGGACAGATCAACCAGACAGAGAATAAGTGAAGACACAGAGGCACTGAACAACACACTAGAAAAGATGGACCTAACAGACATCTACAGAACTCTAAACCCAAAAGCAGCAGGATACACATTCTTCTCAAGTGCACATGGAACATTTTCCAGAATAGACCACACATTAGGCCACGAAAAGACCTCAGTAAATTCAAAAATATTGAAATCCTACCAACCAACTTCTCAGATCACAAAGGTATAGAACTAGAAATAAATTTAAGAAAGAAATCAAAAAGGCTCAAAAATACATGGAGACTTAACAACATCCTCCTGATTAATCAATGGCTTAATGACCAAATCAAAACAGAAATCAAAGAATATATGGAGACTAATGACAACAACAACCCAAAGCCACAACTTCTGTGGGACACAGCAAAGGCAGTTCTAAGAGGAAAGTATATTGCAATCCAGGCCTATCTAAAGAAGGAAGAACATTCCCAAATGAATAGCCTAAAGACACAATTACTGAAATTGGAAAAAGAAGAACAAATGAGACCCAAAGTCATCAGAAGGAGGGACATAATAAACATCAGAGAAGAAATAAATAAAATTGAGAAGAATAAAACAATAGAAAAAAATCAATGAAACCAAGAGCTGGTTCTTTGAAAAAATAAACAAAATAGATAAACCCCTAGCCAGACTCATTAAGAGAAAAAGAGAATCTACACACACAAACAGAATCAGAAATGAGAAAGGAAAAATCACGACGGACCCCACAGAAATACAAAGAATTATAAGAGAATAGTATGAGAATCTATATGCTAACAAGCTGGAAAACCTAGAAGAAATGGACAACTTCTTAGAAAAATACAACCTCCCAAGACTGACCAAGCAAGAAACAGAAAAGCTAAGCAGACCAATCACGAGCAACGAATTGACGTGGTAATCAAAAAACTACCCAAGAACAAAACCCCTGGGCCTGATGGATTCACCTCTGAATTCTACCAGACATATAGAGAAGAAATAACACCCATTCTCCTTAAAGTTTTCCAAAATATAGAAGAGGAGGGAATACTTCCAAACTCATTCTATGAAGCCAGCATCACTCTAATACCAAAACCGGGCAAAGACCTCACCAAAAAAGAAAATTACAGAGCAATATCCCTGATGAACGTAGATGCAAAAATACTCAACAAAATATTAGCAAACCGAATTCAAAAATACATCAAGAGGATCATACACCATGATCAAGTGGGATTCATCCCAGGGATGCAAGGATGGTACAACATTCGAAAATCCATCAACATCATCCACCACATCAACAAAAAGAAGAACAAAAACCACATGATCATCTCCACAGATCCTGAAAAAGCATTTGACAAAATTCAGCATCCATTCATGATTAAAATTCTCAACAAAATGGGTATAGACGGCAAGTACCTCAACATCATAAAGGCCATATATGACAAACCCACAGCTAACATCATACTTAACGGCGAGAAGCTGAAAGCTTTTCATCTAAGATCGGGAACAAGACAGGGATGCCCACTCTCTCCACTGTTATTCAACATAGTACTGGAGGTCCTAGCCACAGCAATCAGACAAAACAAAGACATACAAGGCATCCAGATTGGTAAAGAAGAAGTCAAATTGTCACTATTTGCAGATGACATGATACTGTACATAAAAAACCCTAAAGACTCCACTCCAAAACTACTAGAACTAATATCTGAATTCAGCAAAGTTGCAGGATACAAAATTAACACACAGAAATCTGTTGCTTTCCTATACACTAATGATGAACTAACAGAAAGAGAAATCAGAAAAACAATTCCATTCACAATTGCATCAAAAAGAATAAAATACCTAGGAATAAACCTAACGAAGGAAGTGAAAGACCTGTACTCTGAAAACTACAAGACACTCCTAAGAGAAATTAAAGAGGACACTAACAAATGGAAATGTATCCCATGCTCTTGGCTAGGAAGAATAAATATTGTCAAAACGGCTATACTACCTAAAGCAATCTACAGATTCAATGCAATCCCTATCAAACTACCAACAGCTTTCTTCAATGAACTGGAACAAGTAATTCTAAAATTCATATGGAACCACAAAAGACCCCGAATAGCCAAAGCAATCCTGAGAAGGAGGAATAAAACAGGGGGAATTATGCTCCCTGCCTTCAAGCTCTACTACAAAGCCACAGTAATCAAGACAATTTGGTATTGGCACAAAAACAGACCACAGACCAGTGGAACAGAATAGAAAATCCAAACATTAACCCAAACATATACAGTCAATTAATATTTGATAAAGGAGCCTAGGATATACAATGGGGAGATGACAGCCTCTTCAGCAGCTGGTGTTGGAAAAACTGGACAGCTACATGTAAGAGAATGAAACTGGACTACCGTCTAGCCCCATACACAAAGGTAAACTCAAGGTGGATCAAAGACCTGAATGTAAGTCATGAAACCATAAAACTCTTAGAAAAAAACATAGGCAAAATCTCTTAGACATAAACATGAGCTTCTTCTTCCTGAACATATCTCCCCGGGCAAGGGAAACAAAAGCAAAAATGAAAAAGTGGGACTATATGAAGCTGAAAAGCTTCTGTACAGCAAAGGACACCATCAGTAGAACAAAAGGACATCCTACAGTATGGGAGAATATATTCATAAATGACGTATCCGATAGGGGGTTGACATCCAAAATATATAAAGAACTCATGCACCTCAACAAACAAAAAGCAAATAATCCAATTAAGAAATGGGCAGAGGACATGAATAGACACTTCTCTAAAGAAGAAATTCAGATGGCCAACAGGCACATGAAAAGATGCTCCACATCGCTAATCATCAGAGAAATGCAGATTAAAACCACAATGAGATATCACCTCACACCAGTGAGGATGGCCAACTTCCAAAACACAAACAACAACAAATGTTGGCGAGGATGTGGAGAAAAGGGAACCCTCCAACACTGCTGGTGGGAATGCAAATTAGTTCAACCATTGTGGAAAGCAGTATGGAGGTTCCTCAAAAAACTCAAAATGGAAATACCATTTGACCCAGAAATTCCACTCCTAGGAATTTACCCTAAGAATGCAGCAGCCCAGTTTGAAACAGACATATGCACCCCTATGTTTATGGCAGCACTATTTACAATAGCCAAGAAATGGAAGCAACCTAAGTGTCCATCAGTAGATGAATGGATAAAGAAGAAGTGGTACATATACACAATGGAATATTATACAGCCATAAGAAGAAAACAAATCCTACCATTTGCAACGACATGGATGGAGCTAGAGGGTATTATGCTCAGTGAAATAAGCCAAGCCGAAAAAGACAAGTATCATATGATTTCACTCATATGTGGAGTATAAGAACAAAGAAAAAAACTGAAGGAACAAAACAGCAGCAGACTCACAGAACCCAAGAACGGATTAATAGTTACCAAAGGGTAAGGGACTGGGGAAAATGGGTGGGAAGGGAGGGATAAGAGGGGAAAAAGGGCATTATGATTAGCAGATGTAATGTTGGGGTTGCATGGGGAAGGCAGTATAACACAGAGAAGACAAGTAGTGATTCTATAACATCTCACTATGCTGATGGACAGTGATTGTAATGGGGTTGGTGGGGGGGACCTGATGAAGGGGGTAGTTTCATAACCATAATATTGCACATGTAATTGTAGAATAATGATACCAAAATAAATTATTTAAAAAAACAAACAAAAAAAACCCATCTGAGCATGCAAATCAAACAAAAAAAAAAGAAAGAAACTTTCAGAGTGGCTGGGCGATTTTATGTTCCCACCAGCAATGTTATGAGTGATCCAGTTAATCCACATCCTCTCTAGATTTGTTTTTTGGTCTCTATTTTTTTATTTTAGTTATTTTAATAGGTGTGTAGTGATAGCTCATTGTGTTCCTAATTTGCATTGCCTTAAAGACCAGTGGTATTGAATATCTTTTCCTGTACTGGTCACCTTGGATTTCCTCTTCAGTGTCCATTCATGTTTTTTGTCTGTTCTAGTTGCATTGTGTTTTTTCCTGTTGAGTTTTGACAATTTTTGTATATCTAAATGCTGGTCCTCTGTCGCATATGTAGTTTACAAATGCTTTCTCCCTCTCAATCTTATTTTTATAATAAATAGGAGTTGGACTTTTTCAAATGATTTTTCTGTATTAGTTGATAAGATACTGTGATTTTTCTCCTTTAGCTTATCAATAGTATGAATTAAATTGATTTTTAAAACTCAAATCATCCTTCTATCTGTGGAATAAATTAAATTATTAGCAAAAGTAATAAAATAATGATGTAGATTGCTGATTTCTACTTACTAATATTTTATTATGAATTTTTTCACCTACACTGATGAAAAATTCTTCTACAGTTTTCTTTCTTTTCCTTAACTGTCTAATTTCAGTAGTAAGTTAATGTTGGTTTCAGAGAATGAGCTGTAAAATGTTCCTTCTGCGTCTATTTTCTGGGATATATTAGGTAGAATTGCTATTAATTCTTCTTTAAACATTTGATAGAATTCTCTAGTGCCGCCACGAGGGCATGGAGATTACTTTTTTTGGGAGGTTTTAAATTATAGATTCACTTCTCTTAATAGTTTTAGGACTATTCAAATTATCTACTTCTTTTTTGATGGTAGTTTGTGTTTCTTAGAAAATGGCCGATCTCATCTAAGTTGTCAAATTTATGTGTGCAGAGTTGTTTATAGTACAATATTATTAATTTGATGACTGCAGGGTCTTGAGCGAAATCCCATTTCTTTCTTGATACTTATAATTTGTCTTTTTATTGTCAGATTTTCTAAAGTTTGTCAATTATATTGATCTTTGCAAAAAATTAGACTTTTCTTTCATTGATTTTTCTCTATTGTTTTTGTTCTCAATTCCGATGATTTCTGCTTTTATTTTTATTTCCTTTCTTCTGCTTGCTTTGCTTCAGTTTGTCTTCTTTTCTAGTTTCTTTAAGGTGAGAGCTTAATAATTAATTTGTGGGAGCTTATTAATTATTAATTTGAGACTGTTTTTTGTAATATAGGCATTAAATGCCATAAACGTCTTTCTAATCCTGTTTTAATGTGTCCCACAAATTTTTATATACTGTATTTTCATTTTCATTCAATTCAATGAAATGTATTTTTAAATTGTCCTTGAGATTTCCTTTTGACCCATGAATCATTTGGAAGTATGGTGTTCAGTTTCCAAGTGTTGGGAGATTTTTCTACTGTCTTTCTGTTATTGCCTTCTAGTTATAATTCATTATGGTCCAAGAATATACTTGTGTGATTTCAATTCTTTTACATTTGTTGAGGTTTATTTTATAGCCCAGAATATGATCTATCTTGGCACACCCAAGGGAAATTTAAAAGAGTGTATACTCTGCTTTTGTTTGGTGGAGTGTTCTATAAATCTCAATGAGATCCTAACTGTTGGTATTGTTGAGTTCATCTATATCCTTGCTGATTTTCCATCTAGTCATTCTACCAATTGTGAGAAAGGTGTTGATGTCTCCAATATTAATTGTGGAGTTGTCTATTTCTCTTTTCAGGTCTATTAGATTTTGCTTCACATATTTTACAGCTCTTTTGTTTGGTGCATACACATTTAGGATTGATATTTATTCTTGGAGGATTGACCCTTTATTGTTATGTTATGGCTTTCTCTTTCCCTGGTAATTTTGATTGCTCTGAATATTTTTATCTGATGTGAATACAGCCACTAACACTTTTAATTTTTTGCATGATATATCCTTTTCTATCCTTTTACTTTCAATCTACCTATATGTTGAAGTGAATTTCTTATAAATAATATATAATTGGATCTTTTCTAAGTCCACTGGGCTAACCTCTGTCTTTTGATTAGTGCATTTAGACCATTTACATTGAATACAATTACTGATATGTTAGAGCTTAAGTCTGTCAATTCAAATTTTGTTTTCTGTTTGTTCTTTCTGTTTTGTTTCTTTGTTTTTTCTCTCCTGCATCCTTTTAGATTACTTAGACATTTTTATAATTCCACTTATATTTATCTAGTATTTTTAAGTGTCAGCATTTTTAAATGGTTGCTCTATTATATGATATGTACATAATTTATCACAGTCTACTTGTACCAACATGTTACCAGTTCAGTTGAAGTCTAGAAATCTTATATCCTTTTACATGCCTTTACTCATAACCATTTGTAATATAAAATTTCTTAAATATTGCCGCCACATACAATGAAGTTCATATTAAACAGTGTTTTAATGTTTGTTTCAACTAGCAAACATATTTTTGGGAACTCAAGAAGAGAAGAAAGGCTATTGTACTGTACCATGTGTTTTCTCTGTTCCTTGTTCTGTTTTCCTTCCTTATGTTCAGTTTCCTCCTTATATTACTTCCTTTCTGTGCAGAGAAACTTTAGCCATTCTTGCAGGATGTTTATGCCAAATTTTTTTAGTTTCCCTTCATCTGAATACATCTTGATTTCCCCTTCATTCCTGATGGATATTTTCTCTGGATGCAGAAATCTGGGCTCATAATTCTTTTCTTTCAACATTTGAACAATACTGTGCCACTTTATTCTGATCTTCATTGTTTCTGAATTTTAAAATCTGCTGTTATTCTAATCATTTTCCCCCTATAGGCAATGTGTAATTTCTCTCTGGCCACTTTCAAGATTTTTTTATCTTTAGTTTTTAGAAGTTTGACTATGATATGCTTTGCTATAGATTTCTTTGGATTTTTCTTGTTTGGAATTCAATCATATTTTTGAATCTGTAGTTTATGTCTTCTGCTAAATTTGGGGGATTTCCAGACATTATTTCTCTGAATCCCCACCCTATTTTCTTTCCTCTAGGACTTTGATGACCCAAGTTTAAATCTTTTGTTATATTCCCTATATCCCTGAGGTTCTCTTAATTTTCTTCCATTATTTTTCTTTCTGAATTCAGATTGGGTAATTTCTCTTTTAAGCTCTCTTTCCTCTGTCTTCTCCATTGTGCTGCCAAATTCATCCATTGAGTTTTATTTCATCTTTTGGATTTTTATTTTTTTAGTTCTATTTCTTTGAGACTGCCTACATTTTCATTTGTTTCAACTGTGTTCATGATTCCTTAATGAAGCATTTTTATGACAGCTGCTTTAAAATACTTGTCAGATAATTCTAACATGTCTGTCACCTTGGTGTTGGATTCCGTTGACTCCCTTTTTATCATTCAAGTTGAGATACTCCTGGTTGTTGGTATAATGAGTGATATTTGATTGATATCTGGCCATTTGTGAATATTACATCATAGGACTTGGATCTCATTTACATTTTGCGTTTTAGAAGACCTCCTCTGACACTGCTCCAAGGAGGGGAATGGAGGGAAGCCACTGGAGGTGGATTTCAGGTTCTACACTTGGCCACCATTGACAACCGCTGGGGAATGAGCTCCTTGTTATTGCTGGGCAGAGGTGGGAGCTCAGACTCCCTACTAGCTGTCTACTGATACCACTCTACCTGGGAGGGAGGGGCTGAGCCATGCTACTGCTCCCCATGTGACCTCCACTGACACGACAGATGGCCCCATGAATGCTGAGCAGAGGTGAGAGTCTTGCTCTGCATTAGGCCTTCTCTGACACTATCCCAGTGGGGAGGAGAACAAGTACCTTGTACTCTGAGTAGTGGTGGAAGTCCGGGCTCCCCACATCATCTCCACTGACACCACCTCAGCAGAGGAATTGGGCCTCCTCATTACAGCCTAGCAAGGGTCTCTATTCCATCTTTGATGAGGGAAATGGAAAACTGGCATTTCTGGTTTGCTGGTTTCTCCAGTACATATTTGGGGTCTATGAGGCAAAACGAAATTCCAGGAAACTCACCACCGTGTTGTTCCACAAGTTTCAAGGTCCCTAGACAGTCTGCCTTCTCTCCACACTTCAGAGTCTTATGTTTACTTTGTATTTAATGGCCAGGAGTTCTAGCTGTACGTAACAGGATGAATAGGGAAGAGTATGTCTGTCCACTCCATCTTACCAGTAGTGGAAGACCCCTGCCTAAATTATTTTAATATTTATTCATCAATAGGTAATATATACATGTGATTCAAAATTCCAAAGACACAAAAGAGGATATAGTAATTCTCTGCTGACCTCTCCCCTACCCATTCAGCTCCTACTCCCTTTAGACAAATGCTATCAGCTTCTTGTTTACCCTTTCAGAGATAGTTTATGCAGACACAGGCAAATTCATATATAAATTTTCCTGCTTCCTTCATAGAAATAATAAATCCTAAATACACCAATTTGGTGCTCTGATTTTTTTTCAGCCACTTTTTAAACTTTTTACTTCAAAGTAATTATAGATTCACAAAAGGTTGAAAAGAAACACACAGGGAAGTCCTGTGCATCATTCTGCCTGGCTTCAGACAATGTTAAAACAGTGGTAACATTTTTACAACTCCAACACTACACCAAAACCTGGAAACTGACAATACAATTCACAGACTCTGCAGACTTTATTCAGATTTCATTAGTTATGCATGCACTCCTGTGTGTGTGTGTGTGTGTGTAGCTCTTAGCAATTATGTCATATCTGCAGCCTTTTGTGACCACAACCATCAAGATATTCACCACCACAAGACCCCCTACCATTACCTTTTTAGAGCCACACCCAGTCCCTCACCCCCATCCCTAACCAGCTCTATTATGAAACTATTTCATAAATGCTTCATAAACAGAATCATTCTTTTTGAAAATTTTTAAAAGCTCAATGTAATTCCCTTGAGGTTTTTCCATGTTGTTGCATGCATTAGCATTCACTCCTTTTTTATTACTGGGTTATATAGTCCATGCTCTGGATAGTCCAGTGTGTTTAACAATTTGCACATTAAAGGTCATTTGAGTAGATTCCAGTTTGGGCCTATTCTGAACAAAGCTGCTATGAACATTTGCATTCATGTTCCTGGATGAATATAAGCCTTCATTTCTCTGGGATGAAAGCCCAAGAATGTAATCGTCGGTGCATATGGTAAGTCCATTTTCTGTTTTGAAAAGAACTGCAAATAATTTTCTAGAGTGGTCATGTACCCCTTACATTCCTACCAGCAATGCATGTGTGATCCGAGTTCTCCACATCCTTAGTCACTAACTCTTGATTTGACTCTTTTTTTTTTATTGACACAAGGGACATACAAAAAGTTTGCCCTTTGGAAGCTCACAATCCAGTGGGCTTTAGCATGCTCACAGGGTTGAACACCCATCATCACTCCAATTCAAGAACATTTTAATCAATCTCTCTACAGGAAAAAAAAATCCCATACCCATGAGCAATTGCTCCCCATGGCATCCCAGGCCTGGCAGCCACTACTAATTAACCATTTTTTAAATTGCCTCAGAGCCCTTCACTTTCTAAATACCCTTTCCTACCCCAGAATAAAGACTCCGGTTGGAAGTAAGTCAAGTGACCCCCAACAGGATGTAAGCTTCATGAGGGCAGGAGTTTGCTTATTTCTTTAGTCTGTTTTGTTCACTGATGAATTCCTCAGTGCCTAGAACAGAATCTGGCATATAGGAGTTTCTCCAAACTTATCTGTATGAATGAAAGTAGATGGAATAAGAAATGCAGGTATGAGTGAATAAATTGTCCATAGTCATCATGTTAAACCTCAAAGCTGGTATAGGACAGCCATTTCCCATTCTTGTTGAACATCAGAATGACCTGCAGGGTTTGTTAAAGGCATTGCATTCCTAGGCTCAAGTCCAGATCTTCTGAATCAAAACTTCTGGGGATGGGGTCTGAGATCTTTTGTTTTTAACCAGCACTCCTGGCAGTTCTAGCTCTATCCCAGTGCACAAGCTAGAATTTCTAAATCAAGACAAGCAATAGGGCTGAATAGGTACTGAGTGCAGAACCTAAGCCCTTGCCAGGAGCCAGTGGATTTATGTGTCCTTCTCTCTCAGAGAAAGGCAAATGTAGAAAAATAATTCTGCCCAAAGGATGCCTCCACTGGGAGGCAGTATGATATACCAGAGACTGGACACTCTGAAGCCAAAAAGATAGAAGGTTGAATTCAAGAGATTTGGTTACTCACTAGCTGAGTTGGACACATTGTCTGGCCTCCCTGAGCAGTTCCAGAGTAAAAGTTTCTAGCTCGGATTGCTGTGGTGAGGATTAAGTGAGCTAATCGCACAACACGCACACATTTTAACCTCCACACTTCCAGTTATGGAGTCAGAATCCAAGAATCTCAGCATTAAAGTGGTCCTAAGAATAATATCATCTCACCTGCCCCTTAAAACAGATATCGCTTCTCCAGCATTCTCAACAGGTGGCCAGTCTTTGTTTGAAATCCTCTAATGCCAGGTGCCTCACTACCTCATAAGGCACCCAGCTTCTCTAGTTAAATCCCATACTTCAAGGTTGCTCCTTAAGATGAACTAAAACCTACCTGCCTTTGGCTCCTACCGCTGGCTCTCCTCTCTGTACTGGAGCTCTGAAGAATGAGACAAACCCCTTTTCACCTCACAATCTTTCTGGTTAACCTAACTCTCACAGGATAGTAACGGCTTGGCAATATATTACCTAAGGGGTGGTGTATCATACGATGGAATTCCTGCATTGGGACAACCTGCTTTACTCTTCGACTAGAAGCATATCTCACAAGCACAGATGGCTTTGGAGGCCAGGCGGGCAATGTACGTAAGTGTGCCGTCAGCTAACTAAGGACGGTGACAAAGTGAAGACCTGACACCTCTCTAAACAAAGCAGTCTTGACTCTTTCTGGCTGATCTTTCCAGATATTGAAATATGCCTCAGTGTTTTCATATATGGGCTTTTAACATAGGTATCCAAATTCCATAATCTCTTATTTAAAATCACCTAGTAAAAAACAAGTGTATGTACAGACTACTGAAATGTGCTAAGTTCTATAGTAGTTAATAGAATGGTACCACACCTAGAGGGTATCATGCTAAGTGAAGTAAGCCAGACAGAGACAAATAACATATGATTGTATGATTGTACTTATATGTGGAATCTAAAAACAAAATAAATGAACAAAGCAGAAATAGACTCATAGACACAGGGGAGAGCCTGGTGGTTGCTATGGGAGAGGTATGGGGGAGATGCAGGGATAAAGAGACACAAAATTCCAATTATAATATAAATTAGTCACGGGGATGAAAGTACAGCATAGGGAATATAATCGGTAGTATTGTAATATCTTTATATGTTGACAGATAGTAACTACACTTTATGGAGTGTGCATTTAATAATGTAGATAACTGTCAAATCACTGTGGTGTACATCTGAAACCAATATAATATCATATCGACTACACTTCAATTAAAAAAGTATTGTACCTGTGTCAGTTACCTGGTTTTGATAATGTACTATGGTTGTGCAAGATGTTATCCTAGGAAGAAACTGAACCAATGGCATAAAGGACATTTTTGTACTATTTTCACAACTTCTTGTGAGTCTAAAAGTATTTTAAAATAAAAAAAAATAAGCTGGCGTTTTTTAGTCATTCATTCTTTAAATGTTGACAATCATTTCATTAGTAAGCATCCATGTGTTTTCAGGTGAAATAAAACTTATTTGGGGCCACTGTCTCCAACTTTTGCAGTTTAGCGCCATGACTGAGTTTCCAACTTTTGCCATCAGACAACTTGAATTTTGGCTCTAGTACCTGTTAGCTGTAAGACCCTGACAAGTTTTGTGTCTCAATTTCCTCATCTGTAAAACAAGAGATGTTAATATCTCAGGGTAGCTGTAGGGATGAATGAGGCAGTGTGTGTTAACCTGGTGCCCAGAGTATGGGCACTTTTGGCTAGATGCAGCCATCATTACCATCAGGATGAATTCGGATGGATGGATGCTCTAACCACCACCCCACTGGGCTGCTCTGTCATAGCGTGCCGGCAGATGTTCCGGCTTCCTCTCGTTTCCGCTCAGAGCAGGTCTTCCATAGCCATCCGAGGAAGCAGACTGGTTTAGATGCAGAAAACTAAGGGAAGGGAGCATCCCCTTTGTGCTGCCCACACCACCTGGAAGCCCCAGAGCACAGGGCAGGCGTGGCTTCTCCAGTCAGAGGTGGGCATCTTGTTCAATGAAGCCCCCTAAAATCAGCCTGGCCTGATCTCTCTACCCCTGTCTCTGCCACATTTCCTTCGTCCAGCTCTCCCCACCACTGAAGGGAAGAAATTAAAAGAGAGAGAGAGAGAGCGAACGAAATGAGGCAGGGCAGATGAAGCGAGTGGCTGATTTGAGTCTTCCTCCTGGCCTGACATTCTTGACAGAAGTCAAGAGGAAAGTGACAAGTGAGATGGACATTGGAGTGAGTGAGCCCGAGGCCTCGGCCGATGCACTCGTGCCCCAGCGAAGGGTGTTTGCTGCTGGACCTTGAGGCGCAGGTGACCCACCGCATCCCAGCTGCAGCATTTCAGTCCAGTGAGGCCAAGAGGCTTAGGCGAGGCACAGACCACAGGACTCCCAAAGGCTATTCTCCGTCATCAGGGGCCAAATGGCGCTGGCAGAGCAGCTGCGTGACAGGAAGGGAGGAAAGAAGAAGGGAAGGAAGGCAGAATGCAGACAGCTCACTTCACAAATATTACTTAGGTGCTCCCTCTGGGCCAAGCACTGTGTCAGGCATAAGGGATAAAGCAGTGAACAAAGGAAGAGTGTGCAGGCTTAGAGCTTATTCTGTAGGAGGGACAGAGAGGAAACAAAGCTGGGACTTGTCCGGTTGTGAAAAATGCTGGGAAGCAAACACAGCAATGTGCCCTGCTTTTACCAGATGTGCAGGAAGGGCCTTTCTGAGCAGGTGACACGGAGACAAGATGTGGACCAAGTGAGGGAGGCAGCTGGACAGAGACCTGGGGAGTGAGCTCCCAGGCAGAGGGAGCAACAGGCCCAAGGCCTCCAGACAGAAGCCTGCTGCCCTGTTCCAGGAGCAGCCCCGGAGTGTAAGGAAGGAGAGAAGGAAGGAGCAGTGGGGACAAAGCCCTAGAGGCACAGGACACAAGAACTCGGGGCTTTCTGCTGCTTTAGTGAGGGCAGGAGACTGGGAAAGTTCTGAACGAAGGAGGGACATGATTTGACTGAACATTTTAAATAGGATCCCACTGGCTGCCAGGTAAAAAAGAGACCCAGGTGGACAAGGGAGGAAGTGCAGAGCTGTCAGGATGCAGCCACCATGGTTCAGGAACTCCCCATGCCACGCCAGGCCCCGCGAGGCCCATCCACTGTCCTCATGTTGCCATCCTCCTTCTCCAACGTCCGCCCCAAGTGGTTTGTGCCAAACTACACACATGAGGATCCCAGGTGGGTCTGTTGGATTCCAGATGCCCATGTCCTCAGCTCCCTCCCACTTACCCAGCACCTCCTCCCCTGCCTTCTGTGGTCCAGAGTCAGGGGTGATTCTCAATGTTCACACACTGGAGTAATTGCAAGGGTTTCCTGGAATGGCCACTTGTCATCAATGCTGAAATTTCCGGCACCTGAGAGATGTAGTGGCAGCGTGGCTCGCCCTTAGGACCACAGATTTGGGTTTGTCCTCATGCTTCCCTCCCCACTAGACCCTGTGCTCTAGAGAAAGAGATTCTCCTGTTGTTCCTGACCCTTAGCACCTAGATTGCTTGGCACAAAAGCGTCCTATGGTGACGTAAGACGGCAACATCACAGCAAGCTGGGTGAAGTGTATATGGGAACTCTGATTCTCTGTCCTACCTAGCAGCTCTTCTATAAATCTAGAACTATTTCAAATAAAATAAAATAATAACCATAGTACTGGCAGGCAAAAATAAACGACTAAAAGCAGGTTCCAACCAGTGGGAACATGGCCTGCTTGCTCCCTCTCTGGCTCTCATTCCTAAGCCTCACCGCCAAAGCTCGTAGCTCGGCTTTGAGACTCTGGAATAAATGGCTGGTGGTGTTGTGTGTTAGATAACACCTGGTGCCAGGTGTAAGGAGAACACCCTGACGTCACACAGCCTCCCCCCGGGGCGCAGAGGCCTGGGTAATTGAAGGATTGTATTATAATGGCACTTTACAGAGCTCACTCAAGCCTTCAAAATAATTGTCTGACTTCATGTGAAACCTGAGCTCCGCAGCTGCGCGAGTCGGTCCTCTCTGGGACCTGGGGCGGCAGGCCACTGCTGGTGCACATTTCAGCGTCTCCTATTAGCGGCAGTTTGGAAGTCTCCTAATTAGTTACAGCGCTGTTTGAGGTGTCATTTTATTTTATTTCATTTTATTTTTTATGAGCCAAATAACATATTGCCGCTTAAGCTTCTGGAAGACAGGGAGCTATAAATAACATGATAATTTACTTGAAGTCTATCACACAGATACTAAGTTCAGAAGTAAGTTTTAATTTGACTAATGAGATGAAACTTTCTCTGCAGAGTGTGGGCCGTGGGTATGAATATCACTTTGTTACACAGGGGGTGGCATTCCCCAGAAGGCCAGGGGGAGAGACTGAACAGCTCAGAGACAACACACAGGCTTGATCTGCTCAAGAGAAGGCCTGCCTGGGCCCAAGGAACCACAGCTCCTGGCCTGCCTCTTCTCAGGCTTGCCACCCAGGGGCCTCTCCTTCCTTCCCCAGGCCTTGGCTTCCTGTCACATCCAAGAAAGACAGGGAGGATGGTTATGTTTCCATCAGAGGTTTCTGGAAACATGGAAGCAGCGTACACATGTAAAAACAGCTAATGCCAGAGACCTGGTGGTGTGATGGGGGGTGAAGGCACTGTACTCAGAAACCAGACTGAGTTCAAATCCTGTCTCGTTTATTAACTGGCTGTGTCAACTCAGGCAAATTATTTAATTTCTCTGTGCTCTGCTTTCTCCACCTGTTAAACACTACATAGACTTCTTGAATAAATTACTATTAATGTGAATTAACATATATATTAAATTATATATTACAGATATATATTACAATGTAATGTAATGTAAGTAATGTAATATATATTAATTAAATACAGGTAGATAGATCTCAAAATTGTTTAGAACCTACAGGGAACACATAATAACTCTGTCAGTCTTATCTAGCGCTTCTATTTTCAACAAGAAGCAAAGAACCTTAGAAATTATGCTAGTTTGTGGGCCTCCCAAGGGCCACAGTACATAAATAGACCCAGAATATATCTGTGGTTTTAAAATATAATGAGAAGGGGACCATTAGGAAACAAGGTCGAGAAACACTAAAACACTTCTCTACGTGATAACTTGCGTGCAAAGTGTATCAGGCACGTCCCTTGTCCGATCTCCACTGTGATGTGACCATGAACAGACAGGCCAGAGTTTAAATCTGGCTCTTCCGCTTAGGAGCTGTGTGATCTTGGCAAGCTACTTTACTTCTCTGTGCTTGAGTCTTCTTATCTATAAAAGCGAGTTAATGCAGTTGTGGTGAGGATGTAATAAAATCATGCATGCCAAGGGCAAGAAACAGGCAATAGATGGCTGCCGTCTCTTGGATTGTCTCCCTCATCATTCTACCAAGCATATAAAGAGCCTTGTACACTACAGGCACACAGTGAACGGCAGTCCAGCAGCGCTCCTGAACCACGGTGGAGCTGACATTGTCACAGGCTCTTTCTCACTAATGGCACCAGGGAACTGTCAATGCTCACTGTGCAACTATTTTGCTGTTAGCCTGTAGTCATAATATCACACCATCATGGGGACTGTGACAGGGGAAACACCCCAGTGTGGGACACTCACAGTTGCTCGTCAGTTCCTGGCGTATCTGGGAGAGCTGCAGCGGCAGCCAGCCAGCCTCTTGCTTCCCCTGGCACATTTCAGGAGACCATGCCTTATTAGTGCCGCTGGGCACGGAGTGCCTCCCCTTATACAGTCAATTCCTGCTCAGCTGTGATGCCCTAAAGAAAGGGCCACTTCCAGATAATCAATATGGAATTAAAATGACAGAAAAGTGCAACTCGCCACTCCAGGGCTGCCACCAGAGCAGAAGGAACACTGGGCTTGTGTGCTCAGGGAAGATAATTGGGGAGTAGAGGCCACCCAGGGCACTGCTCTGTACCCAGGGGCCAGGGCCTGTGCCGTAACCCCCAGGATCTTGGCTGCTCGCAAACCCATCAGCATGCATGCTCTGGAATATATCTTTTCCCTGTTCTAAATGCCTTCCCTGGGTCTAATCTCACTCTTTTGTACTATAGATGGAATCCATCTTTCCCTGAGTCTTGGGGACTCCTAAGCAGAGCTTCCACTTGGTTAAGGGGAGTGGAAATGGGGATGCTGCAGGCCAGTAAGCTCCCTGGTTTAGCCCCTCCAGCCTGTCACTCAGCTTGCCAAGGGCAGGCGTGGAGGGGCTCCTTCACTGGCTGGCTGGCCAGGAGTCTTCTTGTGGGTGACAAGTGTCCTGAGGCCTCAGGGGGAAGTGTCTACATGGACAGAGTCCAGCCTTTGGGCCCAGCCTGGAGACAGCTGCTCCCGGCAGTCAGCTGGTGTGTGGAGAGTAGAGATGCCCCCTGTGTGGGGACAGAAGCCTCTTCAGGGTGGCCCCCCAGGTTCCTGGGGGCTGTATGGCAGGCTGGTCAGCATCATTCATGTTCAGGGAATCTATGCTGCTCCAGGGAGATGCCTCGGTACCAGCAATAAAACAAAGAGCAAACAAACAAAAACAACATAGCCAATAACGACCCACTACGTCTCTGCCCCCCGGGGCTCACTTTCTAACGGAGGCGGGTGATAAAGATGCAAGGAGCAATCAAGTCTGTGGAAAAAATAAAGCAGAGTAAGGGGGCAGAGAGTGAAAGGAGGGGATCTTTTAGGCGGGATGGCCAGGGTGGGCCTCTCTGAGGGGTGGCATTTAACCAGAGGCATGAATAAGGGTGGGCAGTGAGCCTGCACCTACTGCAGAGGAAAGCCCAGCGGGGCAGAACCTGCTGCTGGGCTCAGGGAAACACAAGATGGACAGCAGAGCCCAGGCAGAGAGGCCAGGCCAGACAGTGACAGGAGGGTTGGCAGAGAGGGGCGTGAGCCAATCCCTGGGGCCCGTGGGCCATGGGCGGGGATTCACTGCACGCTAAGGGGAATGAGAGGCCCCAGGAGGCTTGCAGCGGGTGGTTTTTATTTTTGCAGGCGGACTCTGGCTGCTGAGTGGGAAATCATTCAGGGGGCAGGAGAATGGAAGCAGAAGGCAGAGTTTGGAGCCTTGCACAGGGTGGCTTGGGCCAGAGAGGGACTTGCTACCCCAAATCAACGTGAATGCATTTTCCCGGGTACTCATGAACACCACAGAGCAGCAACACACGAGTCACCTGACATGAGATTTCCCCGCTGAGTTTGAGCAGGGCGCTGTTCTGTTCTGTCTTCCGGTTGCAGCTCCTGAATATTTTTTGTACGTTCTGTATGTTCTTTTTGCAGTCTTTTGGTGCTAGGTTTTCTGCATTTTTGTGGGTTCTGTTGGCAATTTTTCTGTTTAAACTGGCCCTCGGTGGCAGTGGTGAAGTGCTGGCTAGTAGTCCTAAGGTCCAGAAGGGTGTGCTACGCCTCACCAAGAAAAGACGTGCATCTGACAAGCTTTGTTCAGGCATGAGTTACAGTGACACTGGCTGTGAGTTCAGTCACAAAATCAACAGGACGTAGTAAATAAGCAGTGTTTACATAGAAACACAGGCAAAACAACGTTATAAATTGACTGACAAAACTGTCATGACCCAATGCTCCCAGGAACCGAGCCCTCTGTTGCCCCTAGGAGCAACATTGTATTCGCTATTCGCTAATTCAGTGTTTACAGTGACTTAGAGAACACAATGACGTAGAATAATAAGCATTGGTGGTAAATGGATTCAGAAATGTGATGAAGGCAGAGGGAAAGAGAGCAGCCTGGTCTGACCCTGCACTTGTAAATGCGTTCCTTCCTCAGCGAACCCACTTTGCAGATGAGGAAGCCGAGGGAGGTCCACAGGAGAACTCATACCGCCAGGAAAGGTAGAATCGAGATGCCAGTCTAGCTCTAAATCCAGTTCTCTCTTTCTCAGTGAATTAATTGTCTAGGGCTGCCCTAACAAAATGCCGTGGGATGCCTTAAGCAACAGAAATTTATTTTCTCACAGTGCTGGAAGCTGGAAATCCAGGATTAATATACCAGCAGCTTCAGTTTCTTCAGAGGCCTCTCCCACTGGCTTGTGGATGTCCTCACATGGCTGTTCCTCTGTGCTGCACGTATGTCCAAATTTCTTGTGTGTTTACATTTCCTCTTCTTGAGGACACCAGTCAGACTGGATTAAGAACCCCCCTCCCACATACACACACACACAAAATGGCCTCATTTTCACTTAATCACCTCTTTCAAAGCTCTGTCTCCAAATACAGCCACATTCTGAGGCCCTGGGATGAGGGCTTCAACACATACACTTTACGGGGAAACAGTTCCACTCATGACACTCCACCCTCTAGACCCACCCCCAAATCCACATCCTTCTCACATGCAGACCACACTCACCTCCATCATCCCAAGAGCCCACAAGTCTTTAGCCACTCTGGTATCAACTTCAAGTCTCAAATCTCATGTAAATATGATTACAGGTTTGATATGATGCCTTCTTAAGGAAAATTCCTCTCCAGATGTGAACCTATGAAACCAGACAAGCTATCTGCTTTTGAAGTTCTATGGTTGGACAGGCACAGGATAGACATTCCCTTTCCAAAAGGGAGAAGCCAGACAGAAGGAAGGGATGATGGGTCCCAAGCAAGGCCACATCCCAGCAGGGCAGTTCCATTAGATTTTAAGCCTTGAGTATAATCCTCCATGTTCAGTGCTCTGGGCCCACCAGAGGGGCAGCCCTGCCTTCTAGACCCACTGGGGCAACAGCTCCAACAAGGAGGCCCTGGATGGAGGCAGCCTAGCCCACTGGAACCAAGGAGGCAGCCCTGCACGCTCTGAAACTGAGGAGGAGTCCCCTCCCTCTGAAACAGAAGAGAAGACAGCCCTGCCCTCAGGGTCATCTGCATTTCGTTGCAGGATAACAATGCTCACATCTGGATGGCTTAGGGATCCATCGTGTGGCATCCCATGGCCTTCCTTCCTTCCCACCTGTGTCCCTCCAATCCACACGGGCAGCATTTCCTCTGAGGTGGTTGATTGCACAGAGTCACCCCTGGAATCTTTGTATCAAATGAATGCCCAGTCACACCCTTGGTGTCCTCTACAGAATGTACTCTCTTAGGTTTTGCCATACGGACAGGCTGAGAATTTTCCAAATCTTTAAGTTTTGTTTCTTTTTTTTTTTTGCTTAATAATTCCTTCTTCAATTTTTCTGTCTCTTCTTGTACTTTATCACAAGCAGTAAGGAGAAACCAGGCCACCACGGACACTTTATTTAGAAATCTGCTCTGCTAAATATGCAGATTTTTCACTTACAAGCTTTACCTTCCACAAGACACTAGAACACAATTCAGCCGAGTTCTTTTTTGCCACTTTATATAGAAAGGATCACCTTTCCTCCAGAGTCCAGCAGAAAACTCCTCATTTCCATTTGAATCCTCCCCAGAAGCACCTTGCCAGCCCAGATTCCTCCCGACAGTCTGTTCTTAAAGATGATTTAGGCTTTCCTCACATGCGCCTCGAAACTCTTCCAGCCTTTACTTAACATCCAGCTCCAAACCTGCTCCCACACCGCAAGGGATTTGTTACAGCGGCAAACCACATCTCAGGCCCAGAATCGGTATCGGTCAGCTGAGGCTTTCAAAACAAAGTGCCAACAGGCTGGGTGGCTTAAACAGCAGAAATTTGTTGTTTCTCAGTTCTGGAGGCCGAAGTCCAAGGTCACGGTGTTGGCAGAGTCAGTTTCTCCTGAGGCTGTCTCCCTCCTCGGCTTGAGGAACACTGCCTCCTCTCTGTGACCTCACATGGCCTTTCCTTTATGTGCCCCCATCCCTGGACTCTGTGGCCCAAATTCCTCTTCTTCTGAAGACATCAGTCAGCGGATTAGGGCCTGCCATCATGGCCTCATTTTAACATAATCACCCCTTTAAAGAGGCTGTCTCCAAATGCAGTCACATTCTGAGGCCCTGAGGGTTAGGGCTTCACTGTGTGGGCTTTGGGGGGACACAGTTCAGCCCATAATACTCAGCAACAGCTGTACTTTCCCTCTCCATTAGTTGTAAACCAAAGGCATGTAGAGGAGTCCTGTAGGAGAGACTTCCATTTCTCTGCGATGCTGTTAAGTGTACATGCTTATCCCGACACTGAGGCCAGAATTGCAGTCTGGAGCAGCCCAGGAGAAAGAAATAGGGCAGAACAACCAAGCTGTGAAATCATCCTCAGTTCTTCGACCACATAATTCTCCCCATCTTCCCCCGCCACGTTATTCTTTCTGTCATTTAATAAACTAACTCCACAATTACGAGAGAAAGGAAATCACCACCTCATGTCCTCCGTACTCCCTGAGGGATTATGGGATTTTACATAATTAAATAAGGAACCATGTAATTTGGTACTTGCTCACCTCTGTTGTATACTGTATGTTGCTCCCTCACTCTTCCTCAGCTCCTATTTCAAGCGGAAAACACGGTTTACTGTGACCAAAATGTCTCTCCCTGGTTTTCTGCATGCTCCCCCCCGGGCTTCCACTGCCCACATCTTACCAGCTCTCCCTGCTTTCCTGGACCGCTTCCCCTGACAGCCAGCCTCTGAGTCCACCTGGGGTATGCACGGTCCTTCCACAGTGCTTGGCTGAGACTTGGGCAATGGGAAAGCAGGCTGCTTGAGCTCCAAGGCTGGCTTGGCAAAACATCTCACCTCTCCAGGCCTCTGTCTCCTCATCCATACAGTGGGTTTGAATGATCTTGGCTGATTGACATGGAGGTATAAAAAGCCCTGGGCCTGCCCAAGCCTGCAAAGTGCTTTGCAGACTAGAAGGTGCTAAGCAAGTATGTTGTCATCGATGTGCTTTAGAAAGAGCTGGGTCCACAGCCGGAGGCAGCAGCCGTGAGGGGGACTCTGATGATGAGACAGAAGCACAAGGCTTCTCAGCTACAAAGACACTCTGCTCCCTCCTAGGCATCCTCCCTGAGTGCAGGCCATGTGGAAGGCTATACAGACAATTGCATCCAGTGTCCTACAGGTTTATGCCTTCAGGGCGCAGGTAGGAAGAGAGAATAAATGAAGCAGGCCAGAGGTTTGTAAGGAAATATGGAGCTGGGAGAGTGTGGGAATTCGAGATTTTTGTTCAAATTTCTTGTCTTAAAAACACTAAGGGTGTGAAGTAATTCGCTTGACAGGCAGAATCTGACCCAGGGGAGTTCAGTGAGAGCTCTAAATTCAGCTTCTGTGGAAGATGCATGTGCTCTTTGCACGTCCCCCAAGCCTGCCCACAGATTGCCTGCAGACAGTATCTCTGCAGCTATGGAGGGTCCTCGGCCAGGTCAGACCACTCAGCCACACCTGGGCAGGCTGGATGTGCCCGAGTGTTAAGGGCCCCACAGCAGCCTCTGAACAGAGGAACCGGGGTGAGTCGGTAAACACGGTAGCTTCCTCTGCCCACAGGGGGACAGTTCTGACGTTGTCTCCTGGAGATCCCCAGCAGGACTGAGCCGCACTTGCTCACAGTAGCGGTTGGCTCACTTCCTTACTCCCACTGTGTTTCTGGCGATCACCAGCCAAATGAACTATGTGCATTTCCTTGCCTCAGGATCTGCTTCTGGGAGACCCCAAACTAAGACAGTACCTATTCCATGTTCTGCGAATCATCTATTTGATACCCATGACAGCCAAACAGCCTACTCCAACTTGAATGCCTTTAGCCATGGGGAGCTCACTACCATTCCACTCATAGACAACGTTGATCATTACCAATTGAAATTTAAAAGCTCTTTCTTATAATGAACAATAACCCATCTTTTTCTCTCTAGGGCCATTCACCTGTTCTTACATGATATCACTTGAAATTCCTTTACCAACATGGTCCCTCTGGCTGGTCAACAGCTGTTTTCAGTGCAATACCCTGAACCAAGTCCAAGAAGGCCAGTATGGTCTGGATGGGGATGAGCAAAACAATGCTGGGCATGGTCCCCCTCTGTCTTCTGAGCACCATGTCCCTGTTCACTGTAACCTGAGGCTCTGTTCCAGTCCTGGTTCACTCTGAGAACATGGAGGATCCCACATTCCCTCTGTCTGAATGCCCAGCAGAGGGAAAGGAAGCAAGGATAGGGATGCGGACAAGATGTAATGCAAGGACCAAGGATTCAGCCTTACAGGGGGCCGGTAGGCTAAGGTGAAGTATATTCATCAGACTCTTAATGTTATTTGAAGCCCAGCTCAAGGTAGCTTGAGCAATAAACAGGGCACACTGTCTCCTATCTCTGAGGAGCCCATGCTTAGAGCCAGCTGCATGTCCCCGATATGTCATAGGGAATACATCTGTCCTTACCACTCTATCTGATATTCCTGTGTGAATTTTATTCTCGGACAGGTTCTTGTCTCCTGGTTGCATAGATGGTCTCCAAAAACTACAGGCTTACAACTTCCCTATTTAGCAATGCCAGGGCAAAGAGGAGGCCTCTTTCTCAAGAGAACCAACATAAATTGGTTTTATTCTTATTTGACAAGCCTGGGCCACCTACACGGCCTGGAGCTGGAAATTGGGGTCAGTCTCATCCAACCATGTGAGCTAAGAATGGAGGAAGGGTAGCTCCCCAAAGAAAGGATGGAATCCCACTACCAGAAGGAAGGAGGAAGAACCCAAGGTTGCCCCTCGAGAAAGCCTAGAATTCCTATAAGACTCCAGACCATGAGGAGTGCCCGACAGGCCTGATTTCCAAAGGCAGATCAGGGCAGCGTGGTCTGTCTCCAAGGTGGCTACCTGAACCACTGGGGTCATCCAGGTAGCAGGGTCCAGATCTCTTGGAGCAGGGCCTGTGGTGACATTACGGTCAAATTAGATTCAGCATTTACCGTGGGAAAGGCCCTGTGTCTTGCGTGCATCATCCCAGTGGTCTTCAGAACACTTGCGTGATTGTCATTTGCCCATTTTGCCTATGAAGCAATTGAGGCACCAAAAGGTTAACAAGCAGGTGTCCAAGGTCACACAACCGGTGACAGAACCAGGATTGGAATGCAGGAAGTTTAAGCTACAGCAGCAGTTCTTAAACTGAAACTCATAAAAACCCCTCTGCCAGGCTGCAAGTCAGGACAGCATCTGGGAGTGGAACCCAGACATCAGTATTTTTTAAAGCCTGCCCCTCCCACCCCTACCCCCCACCCTACCCAGGCCAGAGATTGCTGCATGCAGCCATGACTAAGAGCTGCTGGCATGGTGTCTACATACTTCTAACCACTCCTCGTGGGTGCTTCTCACTGGGCAAAGCTGGGCAGGCTGGACCTGCTGTGGGAGGAGGGGGTCATGGACCGTTTCCTTCCACGGGAACTACCTTCAAGTCTCTTTGCTAAGCCCGTCTACTCTCTTCTACTGGACAAATCTTCTGATGCCGTTCACCGGCAGACCTTAATAGTCCCTCTTTTCCTCTGCTCTGGCATCTCAGAGGGAGGGCTCCAAGGTTCGGACCCTCTCCATGTTGGACCTAAGTCATATTTTTCTGAGGCCCTTAATCCCAGGACGAAGGACAGAAGTTGGAAGCTTTATAAGAGACAGACTTGATCTCATTCTCGCCATGTCACGGCGAGGCCCCCGAGACCCCCTTGCGTCTGGTCTCACTTGGATTTTCTCGCTGGACAACTCCCTGGCAAGCAGCCAGAATGGCTGAGAAGCAAAAAGTGGGCATGTAAGGGAAAAAGACCACTGTTACCTATTGAATATTTTTCTCCCTCAAATTCCTCCCTTGAAACCCTGCCCCCTGCAATGTGATTGTATTAGGAAGTTGGGTCCTTGAAAGGGTCATTGGGCTTAGATGACGTCATGAGGGCAGAACCCTTCATGAATGGGGTCAGTGCCCTTCTAAAAGTCACCAGAGAACTGGCTCCCCATCTCTGCCCTCTGCCATGTGAGGACACAAGAAATCAACTGGCTGCAACTGAGACGGGGTCCTCACCAGAACCTGACCGTGCTGGGACCCTGACCTTGGACTTCCCAGCCTCCTGAGTGGGGAGAAATAAATGTCTGTTGTTTAGAAGGCAGGCAGTCTGTGGTATTTTGTCAATGCAGCCTGAACTGACTAGGACAACTATTAATTCATGATTCCATCTATCCATCAGCATTCACTTCTCCATAATTCTCCAGATAGTGCCAAACTTCCTAAATCATCCAGTTATTCTTAAAAATATCTACTGAGCTCTTAGTGCTTCATTAGGGCTGTAAGAACACAAGGCATTTGAGATATGGGTCCTACCTTGCAACACCCTTAGAGTAGAGTGTGTGACCAGTACCGTTGGTTGCCTTCCCACGGGTCATTCTCTCCCCTCTGCTAAGCTGCCCGAACCTGCCTTCAACAGCGGAAACTGAAAACACAGGCACGTGCCTCCCCAGCCTCTCCTGAAGCTAGAACTGTGATCATCTCGGCCAATGGGATACAAAGGAAAAACAGTTAGGGGTTGTCAGGTCCATTTTGTTCCCCATAAAAAAAGAGAAGTGTACTAGGAGAACTTCATTCACTGACCTGCTCTTGCCCTTTCCTGCTATAGAATGAGTTTGCATGAAGACTAGGAGGCTGAGAGGGTGTGAGAGGAGAGGTTGTCAGCACAGTGACCGTGGTGGGGCCGGACATGGCAAGAGCTTGGGTCTGAAATTTCACTGTTGAGCTCTGGACCCGCTCCTGGGGTGGCCCACTTCCCCACTTCTGTTTATGATAGAAAATAAAAGCCCTTGTTGTTTAGGTCACTGCTCACTGGGAGTTCTGTTCCTTATGGATAAAACCATTCTTTCCTGAACAGAGTGATATCAAATAGACTAAGGTCTCTGCCTCTTCCTGGTTGTGAAATTCTTGGCTAGTGAAATACCCTCTCCGAGACGTAGCAAAACATTAAACAGAAATAATGATAAGTGCCTAGCTGGCTCATTTTGGGGGTGAACTGAGATGTAAATGTACGTGCATGTGACGCACAATTGGTGTTTTATAGATGCTGTGACTCTTCCTTTTTCTCACTAGATAGGATAGCATGGGAGTTATAAGTTCAGGCTTTGTAATCATCCAGACATAGGCTTGAATTGTGCTCTGACAATTTATGACCTTGGCAATTTACCTTACTAGACCCTCATTTTTTTTGATTTGTAGAATAGGCATGATATTGGTGTCTGCCTCCCTGGGCTGGTGTAAAGATTAGGGAAGAAATTGCTTGTAAAGATCTTGATGGAGAAGCAAGACATAGCAAATGTTCAATATCTGTTAATTATTGCTTTTCTGTTGAATTACTTGTAATAATAAAGTGCATAAAAGATGGTGGTGTAGTTTTACCATCCCCAAACTCACTTCTTCCTTTCAAACAAGAGCCTGATTTTGCTTCAGATGCCCCTTTGACATACCTCAGTCCCAGCTGAGCTCACCGCAGACTCCACAGATGGACCTGTCGGTCAGGAAGTAGTCCCACACCCTTGCCAGGGACTGCCATGTGGAGAAGTGAGCATGTGACCTGCCACTCACCAGTGGGGAAGACACCTGGGTGCCTTCAAGTAAGGTTTTCTGTCTCCCAGGACAGCCCCCACTGGAGGAGATTCTCTCTCTTCTTGGTCTGGATGTTTTCATGTCCAGAGGTGATAAATGAAACAGCTTCAGGCTTCTCTTTCTACTCCTTGAGGAGGAAGCCAGCCTCCAAGACTGCAGATATGAGCAGAATGAACCTGAAATGTAGTTGAGCTGTTCATCACGAATCCTAAAACCCACCCTACCCAGAAGTTCATACAATACATGTTGGGGCAATACCCTTCTATTGTTTAAGCCAGTTCGAGTTGATGTTTCCATCGCCTCTGATCCAAAGGCATACCAGTTTTCTCCACACTGTGATATATGTGGCACTAAGGGCCAGGACGGGGCCTGATGCACACCCTCTTCCAGGACTGGTGGCTCTTGAAAAGAGCTGTAGATCAGGGAGAGAACAGAGCACTGTGCTCACTTTTGCCTAACTACATTCTTCACAGCACTGAGCACTAACTCAGACATGGAGAAAAAACTGGCACCAAAACACAGGTGGGAACCTCGGCTTCAGACAGACCCGGGAGGAGACAGTGCACCTGAGATCAGCTGCCTTTTCTTCTCTTCGCCAGGTCAGGGCTGAGGACTCCTTATATATATATAAACATGCTGAGGCTGACCTTGAACCCACGTGCACCGATTTCCTCAGTAGCAAACAATCCTATAATAGAGAGACAATATCATTCAGAGACACTAATGCTCACCTATACTGAGTTTCCTCCTCTTCTGGGTCCTTGGGAGGATCACATTTCTCCCTAGTCACACCCCTGGAAGGTGGGGTCATGTGACTGGTTCTGGCCAACTGATGGTGAGCAGATGGATGCATAATTCTTCTGGTTCAAAGCATTTAATTGCTAGCATGAAATCTTCCAGTTTCTCTTCCCTGCCTTGGCCATGATGGAAAGGTGTGTGCCGTGGAAATGCTGCAAGATAGAAGCAACCTGGAGCTCTAGATCACTTTGGGAAGACAGCTGCCCGGAAAGTGGTTTCAATCTGCAGTAGGAGCGGACTTGTGTTAAATCGCTGAGATTTCAGTGCTGTTTGTCATTACCGTATAACCCAGCCTCACTGACATAAGAGTCTGATTAATATCGGTAACAGCTACCACCATTGTATACACACTTACTACGTGTCAGGAACTGTGCTAACAGTTCTATGGGACGTATGTCATTCAAGTCCCATACTAATGCTATGAGAGAAGATTTGGAATTTTCCCAGAGACAAATAGCCAAAATATGGTAAAGCTGTGAATTCTCATATCCAAGCTGATCCTTACTCCAAGTCTGATATAGGCTTTTATTGTTAAACACAGAAAAAAAAAAAAGACACGGAGAAAGAAAATTATAATACATTGAAAAAATTAGACAGAAAAATAAGAGGACCCCAATTATTGTTACCTACATGCAGACAGCAGAGGCAGAGACAGATAGAAAGAGAAAGACTTTGGTAGTGAACCACAATATCCACAGCTGAACTCTTTAAAAGGTGGTTTTATAGAAATTTTAGATTTCTTTGTATGCTTCTACAATATCTTAGATCTTCTACAATAAGTAAACATTATTTAAATAATCAGAAAACTATGCATTTCTCAACATAAGTTAGTAGCCAAAATAGAATGTGAATTACTGATATTGAAAACATCTACAATTCAAGAAGAGTCAAGGAGTAATGGAGAAGAGATGCTTGTTAAGCCCCTGCCATGTGTCTGACATGTTTTATATGCTATACCATTCAAGCCTCCCATTGATCCTGGGACATAAGGATTAATTTTCCCAATATTCAGATAAGAAAGCTGAGATTCAGAAAGGTCAGGTGACTTACCAACTAAGGTCACACAGCTAAGACATGACCAGTTCAGGCTTTTGGACCCCCAAAATCTCATGTTCTTTCCACTACACAGTGCTTGCCATCAGGAAGTAGTTCATACATAATTGGTTTCCAAGTAGTTCATTATCAGTTTCCATTCATGTGAATGTAGGGATGCCTGCATTTTGCCCTAACCCAGAGCCACACCCCCCAAGAGGTTTCCCACAGGATGGCAAATGGGCATCAAGGTGCTAATGTATTGCTTAGCCACATTTGTAATCTTACTCCCTATAGCGTAACTCCCAGGGCTGGCGTTCATGGCTTTGTATAAAGACCTATGGATGCACATCCTCCTTCCATGTCTCAACCTTACCTTGAGCAGCCACCTGAGGCCAGTGGCTTGAGAAGAGGGACAAAGGGAAAGCCAAATGGCCGGGTCCACCCTGAACACACACAGCTGTATGCAGAGCACCGTTGCTAAACTTTTTATCATGAAAACTCTCAAACACAAAATAGAGTATCACAAACTCCCATGCCTATCTATCATCCAGGTTCAACTACTATCAACATTTCGCCCTAGTTGTTTCATCTGTACCTTACATTTTGTTTCATCTCTGAGTTATTTTAAAGCAAATCCCAGGCTCATTCCATTTACACCTACACTTCAGCCACATCTCATAAGAAGAGACCTTTTAATACATCATCACAATGCTATTGTCACCTCACAAAGTTATCAGTTTATCTGATTCCCTGTCCCTGCTCAAATTTCCTAACAGTCTAAAATATATAGATTTTTAAGGTCCTTTTCCCAAATCAAAATTCATGCAAGTTTCATTCGCTGTCCTTGGCTGTTGGATCCCTCCAGTCTGCTCTGATACTATGACGATGTAACTTGTCATCCAAACACAAACACTTTTTAGAGTGAAAGAGGGTACTATCAATAATATATTGGGACAACAGCCTAAACCAAGATTGTGGAGGGAGGAACCCTATGGTCACCCCACCTTCCAGACCCCCTCGTTTTCATGCCTTTGCACAAGGCTGGGGCTGTTGATCTGGGCAGGGGCTCATTGCAGCCCGGGCTAACTGCTGCCTTCTGGGGCTGTTCCACACAGTCCTCTATCCTGCATTCTTCTTACAGGTAAGAAACCTAAAGGTCTGAAGGTGTGCAGTGGGTGCATGATTTTTGAGTGTGCAGCTGTCCTGGCTTCCTATTGCTACTGCTACAAATTACCACAAATTTAGTGGCTTAAAACACTACAAATTTGTTATCTTAGGGTTTTGGAGGTCATAAGTCTGAAATGGGTGTCACCAGGCTGGAATCAAGAAGCCGTCAGGGCTTCGTTCCTTCTGGAGGTCCAGTGAGAGAGAAGAAATAACCTGTTTTCTTGCCTTTTCCAGCCTCTAGCTTCTGCCAACATTCCTTGGTTTATGATCCTCTTCCTCTGTTTTCAAAATGAGCCGTAGCAGGCAAGACTCCAGATGTCACCACTCTGGTTCTCTCGCTCTGCCTGCCTTGTCCCCACTTAAGGACCCCTGTGATTACACTGGGTCCACCCGGGTAAGGCCAAATCATCTCCTTATTCTAAATTCATCTAATTAAACACAGTAGTTCCATCTGCACCTTTCATTGCCCCTTGCCATGACCTAGCACAGTCACAGTTTGCGGGGACTACGACCTTTCATTATCCTGCCAGCCACCCCATCCCTGCTCAGTAGTGCCTGTGGTTGAATAGCACATTCAGATCAGTTGAGCCTTCCCCCCTCTTCGGGAAAAGTGGCAAGTGGGTAATAATTACATTGTCCACGATAAACAGCCGTGGACTCTCAGCCTCTCCACACTCCCTTCCCCCCTTCTATTTCTCTGGCCATGTCTTGAGTGACCCCCAACTTCCCCTGGGAGTCATTAAAGGGAGCCAGCCGAGTGTATCACAGTTCAGGGAACGCCTTCTGGGTTCACACTCACTGGCCCACAGGGCTTTGGAAATGTGACTTAACCCCTTCGGCCTTCAATGTCCTCATCAGTGAAGTAAAGAGAATGACACTTAATTCTGGACAAGTCAGATGATGTGTGACACTGTTTAGAACAGCGTCTAGCACATGGTATGCTCTCCTGCCCTGGTAGCTGTTATTCGCATACGACAAGAGAGCTGCCCCACCCACTGCTCTGGCTGCCTGGACCCATCTGGAGTTTGACGTGGCTGTCACCACTAGGCTTGGCCCCACCCAGCCTCCTGAAGTTACCAACGTGGAACTTGTCATCTCTGGAGCTGAGGATGCTGGTCTCACCCTTCCCATCTTAGTATAAGTACCGCCAGCTAAGGTGAGAGGGGGCTCTTCCACCAGTACATGTGAACTCTTTAACCAGGCTTCTTAAAAAGACAAGGGGTTCTCTCCGTAAGCCACTGGATCCAGAGAGGGGAATTCAGTGTGTGGATGAAAAGTCCCCACCCCCAGGGGACCGGAACATAAGAAGGAGCCCGGCAGTCAGGGCTGGGACAGTGACCTGGAGAGGCTGCCTGGGAGGGAGACGCAGGGTGCCCTGAAAGCTCAGAGGTCACGTTCTTTTGGGCCCCACGGACTGGCTAACTTCTAACCCCTGAACCAACAGGGAGGGAGGAGAATCCCACACCTGCACCTTTGCTCAGCTGCACAGAGCAGGAAGATTGCCTCCCATATTCCAAGACAGAGAAAGGGCTGTGTGGTAGAGCAGAGAGGCCAGAGTGTGACAGTAGAGCCCTAGAGGTCCCTGCAGGTTCTTGGTAACCTGAAGCTTGGAGACCCCTGAGCCAGAAGGGAGAGCCTTGCACAACTTAAGTTAGGTTGGAAAACAAGAAGGTGAAGATAGAGCTAAACTATATTTATATATGGATTTATTTCTTTCTTCGGTTTAGAACTAGAAGATACATCCAGGGCTCCATGAAGAAACACCTTTTCATAGATAACTTGTATTTCTTACCTTTCTCAACATATACTAAGCACTGTGCTAAGCATTTTTTTGACGTCACCTCATGGCAAAGCCCCAGCGGGGCTGCAGACAGGTATTCATACCCCCAACGTTTCACAAATGGGGAAACTGATGCTCAGAGAAATTAAGGAGGTTGGCCAAGGACGTGCAGGTGGTGATATGCTGACTTTCCAAGTCATGGAATTTGGAACAAAATTAATATCATCCTGACAAAAAATATCAATGTATGTGCCCTGGTGCACAGAAAAGCTGAATATCTGAAGGAAGCTGTTAGATATTTGCATATCTTTAAATCTTGCTCTAAATGGTATCATTTCTTTTAAATAGACTAAGCAACGATGAATAATTAGCAATTAATAATTATTATGCCTCATTAGCTTCATAAAGGATTATGTCCTTATAGAAAATGCAGAGCTAGTTGGAAAAGAAAGTTAACCCATGCATTTCCAGCTCCCGCAGGGGAGATTTGCCCCTGGGGAGGGGATGCCCAGAGTCCAGAACACTCTGCTCACCTGGGACCAGGTTACCCAGGCTGCTCGCCTATGACCAAACAGGAGCTGGACAGATGGCCTTGTGAACTTCAGCCTAAGGAGCCCTGGCACCAAACAGAAACCTCGGGAAACCAGACAGAATAAGCAGCACAGTTACCAGCTCACAAAGGCTATGTGGCCTGTGACGCAGCATGTGGGGAACGTGGGCAGGGCAGAAATCTCAGAGAGCTACAATTTGCAGAACCACTGCTTTGGAAAGATAAATATAGGTCAGGCGGTCCTTTTGGCTAGGCAGGAGGAGGACGGTGGAAAAATGTCCCCAGAGCACTAATCCAGGGGCACGGGGTCAGGGAGGGCGGCTCCATCCCCGCTGTTCGTTTTGCAGCCCCTTTCATCCTCTGGCTGCGATGTCTGCAGCAGCTTCCTCAATGGTCTCCCTGCCCCTCATCATGTGCTCCTGAGATCCTAATGGCAACCAGGATGACTCTGTCAGAGGAAAACCTGATTCCACGGCTTCTCTGCTTAAAGCTCTTATGTTGGCTTCCACCACTCTTGTGATAAAACCCAGGGTCCTGCTTGACACCCTAAGATCTTCTTGTCCTGCTTTCTTCTCCAGCTGGGTGCTGGATGGATACCCCCATGCTCTTCCAGATTAATGCACATTCTCCTTCTCTCCATGCAATGTCCGTCTGTCTTCTCCTCCTTCATCAGTTTCATTCTGAGGCAGCCATCATGACACCGCTTCTAGGCTGGGCAAGGGCTGTGGGCTCCTATAACCGCTGTACTCACCTCCAGAGCACCTGCGACAACGCTAGCTCATGAGTGTGACATAGAAGGCCGAGTGGATGGCAGCTCCAGTGTCGGCCAACAGACTGCAGGCACCACTGTGTGCAGAGCACGCAGCATAGATCCTAGCCCAGAACGGGGGCTCCGTAAATGTGGGCTGTGAGAAACCTGGTGCAACTCCCAGGTCCTTACTGGCTGACTTCATTTTGGGACCCAGCTCTGCCTGTTTCATCCCATCTAGGCATCGCCTTGCCCCTGCCAGAGTCTCTGGCCAGGCGGCCTCCCCCTCTTCATTCTGAGCCAGGTCAGGAGTCCCAGCCCCATACCTCTTGGACCAGGAGTCTCATCTCAGCGAGTGGCCATGCGCCCCTTAGATGGATAAGCACAGAAGCAGAAGATGGTGTCATGGTTAGAAGTATGGACACTGGCCTTAGACCCCACGTCTGAACTCTGGCTCTGCCACTTTGCAGCTGTGTGGTTTTGGACAAGCCATTTATACTCTGTGCTCCCACTCCTTCATTAGTAAAGTGAGTATAACAGTAACACTGACATTCTACGGTGTTGTAATGCATGCGAAGCATGTAGATCCAGGCATGTGTTAAATACCCCATGTGTGTCAGCTATCATTGCTGTGGTTTGATGTTTGGGTGGAGGCCATGACAAAACTGGACCCAGTGACCCAGTACACCTGCCATTACACCTAATAATGCCACCACTTTGAGCACTTATGAACGATACCAGGCACAGACCGGTGAGGCACCATGTTGCCTATCGAGCAATGAGGAATCTGATTCCCAGAAAATGTCAGGAGCTTCTGCCCACGATCATAGATGCAGAAAGTGGCAGAGCCAAAACCATGCCTGTCCGCCCGCAAAGCCTGTACTCTGAATTACATTGTCTCAAGCTTCAGCTATGGTTCCATTTTTTATTGCCATCGGAGGGAGATTTCTCTCTCTCCTTGTCTCTGCAACACCTCCTCCTTTCCCTTTGCTGGGTAATTCCCACTTGTCCTTTCAGCCTGTGCAAAGATATCCTTTGTGCTCATCCCCATGCTGGCCACATCAGTCCTGGTAGGCTGGGCTATGCTGCAGTAACAATCAGCTCCAAGACCAGGTGATGTTTGATTGCTGTCTCACGCTACCTGACCATCCAGGGTGCCAGCCTCATTCCAAGGCCCAGCTGCATCGAGTGGCCTCTATCTAGAAGGTTTCCAGTTGTCATGTCAGACAGTAACTAGGGTTACATGGCAGGGGCTCACTATGGATGAGCTCGTAAGTCAGAACCTGTCCTATCAGGTCACATTTTATTGACCGCAGCAAGCCACAGGGCAAAACCAGACTCCAAGGATGCGGGAAGCACAGCCCTCCCATACAGCCCTCCTAATGGCGAACAGCAGAGTGCCCACCATCATGGCTGGTGTCACAATATAACATGGAGACTTCTCTGTCTTCCTGGCTGTGAGCTTCTCCAAGCTTTGGTCTTCCTTTTCAGGACATTGCCTCACACAATACCTACAGCAAATAGATATCTACCATCTTCATATTGAATAGATAAACAAAGAAACACCTGAATGAAGTCCAGACCAGGGTCCTTCCTCCATCATGACTCCCCTTACCACCTCTTACTGCACAGAGACAGCTCACTTGCATGACTGCCCCAGGCCTTCTCCTCTTGCACAAATATGCCATTTATTCTCTTGCACAAGGCCTTTATACATATTGTCCTTTTTCCCTGGAACACTCTCCCTGAAATCTTTTTCTTTTTTTTATTTAGGTATTATTGATATACACTCTTATGAAGGTTTCACATGAAAAAACAATGTGGTTACTACATTTACCCATATTATCAAGTCCCCACCCAAACCCCAATGCAGTCACTGTCCTTCAGTGTAGTAAGATGCCACAGATTCACTATTTGCCTTCTCTGTGCTACACTGTTTTCCCCATGACCCCCCACACCATGAGTACTAAACATAATACCCCACAATCCCCTTCTCCCTCCCACACCCCTCCCCTTTGATAACCACTAGTTCTTTCTTGGAGTCTCTGAGGCTGCCACTATTATGTTCCTACAGTTTTGCTTCATTGTTATATTCCACAAATGAGGGAAATCATTGGCACTTGTCTTTCTCTGCCTGGCTTATTTCACTGAGCATAATATCCTCCAGCTCCATCCATGTTGTTGCAAATGGTAGGATTTCTTTCTTTCTTATGGCTGAATAGTATTCCATTGTCTATATGTACCATATCTTCTTTATTCATTCATCTACTGATGGACACTTAGGTTGCTTCCATATTTTGGCTATTGTAAATAGTGCTGCAGTAAACATACGGGTGTTTATGTCTTTTTGAATCTGAAAAGTTGTATTCTTTGTGTAAATTCCAAGGAGTGGGATTCCTGGGTCAAATGGTATTTCTATTTTTAGTTTTTTGAGGACCTTACGTATTGCTTCCCACAATGGTTGAACTAGCTTACATTCCCACCAGCAGCGTAGGAGGGTTCCCCTTTCTCCGCATCCTCACCAGCATTTGTTGTTCTTAGTCTTTTGGATGCTGGCCATCCTTACTGGTGTGAGGTGATATCTCATTGTGGTTTTAATTTGCATTTCCCTGATGATTGGTGATGTGGAGCATCTTTTCATGTGTCTGTTGGCCATCTGAATTTCTTTGGAGAATTGTCCCTTCATATCCTCTGCCCATTTTTTAATCGGGTTATTTGCTTTTTGGGTGTTGAGGTGTGTAAGTTCTTTATATATTTTGGATGTTAACCCCTTGTCAGACTATGTCATTTACAAATATATTCTCCCATACTGTAGGATGCCTTTTTGTTCTGTTGATGGTGTCCTTTGCCGTACAGAAACTTTTTAGTTTGATGTAATCCCATGAGTTCATTTTTGTTTTTGTTTCCCTTGCTCGAGGAGATGCATTCAGGAAGAAGTTGCTCATGCTTATATTCAGGAGATCTTTGCCTATGTTGTCTTCTAAGAGTTTTATGGTATCATGACTTACATTCAGGTCTTTGATCCATTTTGAGTTTACTTTTGTGTATGGTGTTAGACAATAATCCAGTTTCATTCTTTTGCATGTAGCTGTCCAGTTTTGCCACCATCAGTTGTCGAAGAGGCTGTCATTTCCACATTGTATGTCCATGGCTCCTTTATCATATATTAATTGACCATATATGGTTGGGTTTATACCAGGGCCCTCTAGTCTGTTCCATTGGTCTGTGGGTCTGTTCTTGTGCCAGTACCAAACTGTCTTGATTATTGTGGCTTTGTAGTAGAGCTTGAAGTTGGGGAGCATAATCCCCCCAGCTTTATTCTTCCTTCTCACAGTTGCTTTGGCTATTCGGGGTATTTTGTAGTTCCATATGAATTTTAGAATGATTTTCTCTAGTTCATTGAAGAATGCTCATGGTATTTTGATAGGAATTGCATTGAATTAGTAGATTGCTTTAGGCAGGATGGCTATTTTGACAATATAAATTCTTCCTATCTGTGAGCACAGGATGCATTTCCATTTATTGGTATCTTCTTTACTTTCTCTCATGAGTGCCTTGTAGTTTTCAGAGTATAGGCCTTTCACTTCCTTGGTTAGGTTTATTCCTAGGTATTTTATTCTTTTTGATGCAACTGTGAATGGAGTTATTTTCCTGATATCTCTCTCTGCTAGTTCATTGTTAGTGTATAGGAATGCCACAGATTTCTGCGTATTAATTTTGTACCCTGCAACTTTGCTGAATTCAGATATTAGATCTAGTAGTTTTGGACTGGATTCTTTAGGGTTTTTTATGTATAATATCATGTCATCTGCAAACAGGGACAGTTTGACTTCTTCCTTGCCAATATGGATGACTTTTATTTCTTTGTGTTGTCTGATTGCCGTGGTTAGGACCTCCAGAACTATGTTGAATAGAAGTGGGGAGAGTGGGCATCCTTGTCTTGTTACCAATCTTAAAGGAAAAGCTTTCAGCTTCTCACTGTTAAGTATAATGTTGGCTGTGGGTTTGTCATATATGGCCTTTATTATGTTGAGGTACGTGCCCTCTATACCCATTTTGTTGAGAGTTTTTATCATGAATGGATGTTGAATTTTGTGAAATGTTTTTTAGCATATATGGAGATGATCATGTGGTTTTTGTCCTTTTTGTTGATGTGGTGGATGATGTTGATGGATTTTTTAATGTTGTACCATCCTTGCATCTCTGGAATAAATGCTACTTGATCATGATGGATGATCTTTTTGATGTATTTTTGAATTTTGTTTGCAAATATTTAGTTGAGTATTTTTGCATCTCTGTTCATCAGGGATATTGGTCTTTAATTTTCTTTTTTTGTGGTGTCTTTGCCTGGTTTTGGTATTAGAGTGATGCTGACCTCATAGAATGAGTTTGGAAGTATTCCCTCTTCTTCTACTCTTTGGAAAACTTTGAGGATGGGTGTTAGGTCTTCACTAAATGTTTGATAAAATACAGCAGTGGACCATCTGGTTCAGGCATTTTGTTCTTAGGTAGGTTTTTGATTACCAGTTCAATTTCATTGCTGGTAATTGGTCTGTTCAGATTTTCTGTTTCTTTCTGGGTCAGCCTTGGAAGGTTGTATTTTTCTAGAAAGTTGTCCATTTCTTCTAGATTATCTAGTTTGTTAGCATATAATTTTTCATAGTATTCTCTAATAATTCTTTGTATTTCTGTGGTATCTGTAGTGATTTTTCCTTTCTCATTTCTGATTCTGTTTATGTGAGTAGACTCTCTTTTTTTCTTGATAAGTCTGGCTAGGGGTATACCTATTTTGTTTATTTTCTCAAAGAACTGGCTCTTGCTTTCATTGATTCTTTCTATTGTTTTATTCTTCTCAATTTTATTTATTTATGCTCTAATCTTTATTATGTACCTCCTTCTACTGACTTTGGGCCTCTTTCTTCTTCTTTTTCTAGTTTCGTTAATTGTGAGTTAGACTTCTCATGTGGGATTGTTCTTCTTTCCTGAGGTAGGCCTGTATTGCAATATACTTTCCTCTTAACACAACCCTTGCTGCTTCCCACAGATTTTGCAGTGTTGAATTATTGTTGTCCTTTGTCTCCATATATTGCTTAATCTCTGTTTTTATTTGGTCATTGATTCATTGGTTATTTAGGAGCATGTTGTGAAGCCTCCATGTGTGTGGGATTTTTCATTTTCTTTGCTTAATTTATTTCTAGTTTCATATCTTTGTGGTCTGAGAAACTGGTTGGTACAATTTCAATCTTTTTGAATTTGCCAAGGCTCTTTTTGTGGCCTAGTATATGATCTATTCTTGAAAATGTACCATGTGCACTTGAGAAGAATGTGTATTCTGCTGCTTTTGGGTGTAGAGTTCTGTAGATGTCTGTTAGGTCCATCTGTTCTAATGTGTTGTTCAGTGTTTCTATCTCCTTACTTACCTTCTGCCTGGTTGATCTGTTCTTTGGAGTGAGTGGAGTGTTGAAGTCTCCTAAAATGAATGCCTTGCATTTTATTTCCCCCTTCCATTCTGTTAGTATTTGTTTCACATATGTCGGTGCACCTGTGTTGGGTGCATAGATATTTATAATGGTTATATCTTCTTGTTGGATTGACCCTTTTATTATTATGTAATGTCTTTCTTTGTCTCTTGTGACTTTCTTTGTTTTGAAGTCTTGTCTAATACTTGTACTGAAACTCCTGCTTTTTTCTCCCTATTAGTTGCATGAAATATCTTTTTCAATCCCTTCACTTTTAGTCTGTGTATGTCTTTGGGATTAAAGTGAGTCTCTCATAGGCAGCATATAGCTGGGTCTTGCTTTTTTATCCATTCAGTGACTATGTCTTTTGATTGGTGCATTCAGTCCATTTACATTTAGGGTGATTATCGATAGGTATGTACTTATTGCCATTGCAGGCTTTAGATTCGTGGTTACCAAAAGTTCAAGGTTAACTTCATTACTATCTAAGAGTCTAACTTAAGTCACTTAATATGCTATTACAAACACAATCTAAAGGTTCTTTTTTTTCTCCTCCTTTTTCTTCCTCCTCCATTCTTTATATATTATCATATTCTGTACTCTTTGTCTATCCCTTGATTAACTTTGGGGATAGTTAATTTAATTTTACATTTGCTTAATAATTAGCTGTTCTACTGTCTTTACTGTGGTTTTATTACCTCTGGTGACAGCTATTAAACCTTAGGAACACTTCCATCTATAGCAGTCCCTCCAAAATACACTGTAGAGATGGTTTGTGGGAGGTAACTTCTCTCAGCTTTTGCTTATCTGGAAATTGTTTAATTCCTCCTTCAAACTTAAATGATATTGTTGCCAGATAAAGTAATCTTGGTTCGAGGCCTTTCTGCTTCATTGCATTAAATACATCATGCCACTCCCTTCTGGCCTGTAAGGTTTCTGCTGGGAAGTCTGATGATAGCCTGATGGGCTTTCCTTTGTATGTGATCTTATTTCTCTCTCTGGCTGCTTTTAATAGTCTGTCCTTATCCTTGGTCTTTGCCATTTTAATTACTATGTGTCTTGGTGTTGTCTTCCATGGGTCCCTTAAGTTGGGAGGTCTGGGCACCTCCATGGCCTGAGAGACTATCTCCTTCCCCAGATTGGGGAAATTTTCAGCAATTACCTCCTCAAAGACACTTTCTATCCCTTTTTCTCTCTCTTCTTCTTCTGGTACCCCATAATGTGAATATTGTTGCATTTGGATTGGTCACACAGTTCTCTCAATATTCTTTCATTCTTAGAGATCCTTTTTTCTCTCTGTGCCTCAGCTTCTTTGTATTCCTCTTCTCTAGTGTTTGTTTCATTTATCGTCTCCTCCACCATATCTAATCTGCTTTTAATACCCTCTATTGTGCTCTTCAATGATTGGATCTCTGACCGACATTCATTCCTGAGTTCTTGAATATCTTTCTGTACCTCCATGAGCATGTTAATGATTTTTATTTTGAACTCCCTTTCAGGGAGAGTCATAAGGTCCATATCATTTAAATCTTTCTCAGGAGTTGTATTCATAATTTTACTCTGGACTAGGTTTCTTTGGTGTTTCATATTTGTATATGGCGCCCTCTAGTGCCCAAAAGCTCTACTCTCTGAAGTTGCTCAGCCCCTGAAGCAATGTTAGGGGTCGCAAGGGAGTGGTATTGGTGCCTGGGGGGAGGAAAGAGCTGTTTCCTGCTTCCCGGCTGCTATGCCTGACCCCATTGCCTGAAACAGTGGGCTGAGCACACAGGTATAAGCCTCTATGCTTTGCGTTTGTACTTGCTGTAGACAGATCTTCCCTCTGGCTGGCCTAACACCGGGGTAGGTTTGCCGGTTTGTGAGCCAGGTGGAGCTGGCCAGGAGAAAGGCACTGTAGGCTGCTTATCATGGAGGGGTTCCTTGGAGCTGTGTAGCCATCCAGAGAGCTGGAGCACCTGAAGAACGTGAAAGCTCCCAACCTGCTGGGCAGAGTGCACCTGGACAATTTTGCCTACCTGTCCTTTCTCCTGAGCAGTAAGCTCTGTGTAATCCTTGCCCCTTTATCAGCCCTCTTGCTGTTAGGAAGTCTCTCAGACTGCCTGCCTTTCTTTTGTCCCAGAACAGCCGGATATGGATCCCTGCTTTCCACAGGTGGCTGGAATCTCACTCTTTCCAGGAATTCTGCCTGTCTTAGCTTTCCAACCCCCTAATCATGAGAGTATTATGCAAGCACCATGAAATGTAGGTTTGTGCTCTCAGAGCAGATCTCCGGAGTTAGGTATTCAGCAGTCCCAGGCCTCCACTTCCTCTCCTCTCCATTTCTCTTCCTCCTGCTGGTGAGCTGGGGTGGGGGAAGGGCTTGGGTCCCACCTGGTCACAGCTTTGGTATGTTACCCTGTTCCGTGAGGTCCCCTCTTCTCTCCAGGTGTATGCAGTCTGGCACAGTCCTCTTTCCTGTTGCTCTTTCAGGAGTATTTGTATTAATTATATATTTGTATTGTATGCGGTTTGGGGAGGAAACCTCTGTCCCACCTCTCACACCGCCATCTTTAATCCTCCTCCCTGAAAACTTCGTACATCAAAAACACCTTCCTTGACCACTTCATTTAAAAAAGCTCTCTATTCACAGGTGTCTCTCACGTCCCACTTCATTTCCTCCACAGACATTATCTCTCTATTAAATTACACTGTTGATTTGTGCACTTAGTGTTTGTTTTCCTGATGAAAATGTGGCTCCATGAGGCAGGGAGCCTGTTATGTTTACTACTACATCCCTAGAATTGGAATCGTGTTTGGAATTAGTTGAAACCACATATACATACATACATACATACATACATATGTGTGTGTGTGTGTGTGTGTGTGTGTGTATGTGTGTATTTTTTAAATTAATGAATAAGTGAATGAGTAAATAAATATGTAAATACACAATTTATTGTCATGGTATGGAAAGCAAACTAGCAAAAAATACTCTCTGCTTACTACAGAAAATACTATCTAGAGAAAAGTAATTCATGGGTCAAACTTCCCTGGATTTTTTTTTTAAGCGCCTCAACTCCTGAAAATTAGCCCTAATTCCCTTCTAAAATGTATTATGACAAGCAAAATGATGGTGAACTAAATGTTTAATTAGTGTTTGTTATTGCTAGCATATTAGCTTGCAGTCAAATTTATGACCCAATAGATTTGCTGTCTTTACGAGTGACAGGTTGATGTCATGGTACCAGGGCCTTTGGCACGAGCAGGGAGCTCAGTGTATTTCTACCAACCTCTAGCTGCTTGTGAGGTAAGTAGCATGGCATACTGAGAGAGGTTCAGAACCACACACTCATTCATTCCATAAAGTCTGATTGAGAACCTACTGAATACGAAACTATGCTGGGCTCTGCAATGAGCAGACTGGAGGTGAATGAATACATTCATTCATTTATTCATTCAGTAAGCATTTATTTTTGTGTCTAGCGTATATGAAGTGTTGTGTTAGGTGGTGAATGAAACAGAAACAGAAATAGAAAATGTGGGTCTGGTTCAGACTGTGGAATCTCACTTCAGTTCACACAGTGAGCAACGGTGGCAGATTTGACCCATGTTAACTGCTATAACCACAAGCTTCCCACTCTTCCACATATGTAGTGTTCTCTCCTTGCCTTCCTTCTCCTTCATTCCTCACCCCCGATTTTGGATTAAAGGGCCACTGCTGATGGCCCTGCCTCCAAAATATACCCTGAATCCATCCACTCATCTCCTGCTCCACCTGCCCTGCTCTCATTTCTCATCTGAATGTCTGCGACTCCCTCCTGGTGGTCCTCATCTCCCACTCCTACCCTCTCCCAAATAATTCTTCACACAACCACCTTAGTGAATGCTTAACCAGTGAGTGAGTTTTTAACCAGTTTTAACCAGGGAAATGCAATGCTGCAATAGTTCTATGAGGAGGGCAATGATATCAGCTGCTCAAGATGGAAAAGCTGATGCCCAGAGTGTTAGAGACAGAAATGCTGACTTCTGGTTTTGTACTCCTTCTCCTGAATGATGTTTCCAATTCAAGAGAAGCTGATCATGTGTGCCCAGGAAGGCCAGAATAACAAAAATACTGTAGATTGGGTGGCTTAAACAACAAATATTTATTTCTCACAATTCTGGAGTCTGGGAAGTCCAAAATCAAAGCCCTGGCAGATTCACTGTCTGGTGAGGATCTGCTCCTGGTTCATGGATGGTCATCTCCTCACTGTGTCTTCCATGGTAGAAAGGGTAAGGGAGCTCTTTGGGCCCATTTTATAAAGGCATTCATCACATTCATGAGGGCTCCTTGTTCATGACCTAATCACTCCCCAAAGGCACTACCTACAAATAGCATCACAATGGGGATTAGGTTTACCATATGAATTTTGGAGGGACACAGACATTCAATCTACAGCATTCTGCTCCTGGTCCCCCCAAAATCAAGTCCTTTTCACAAGCAAAATACATTCCCTCCGTCTGAAGAACCCCCAGATCTTAACTCATTCCAGCACCAGTTTTAAAGGCTAAGTCCAAAGTCTCATCTAAACAGCATCTAAATCAGACATGGGTGAGACTCCAGGTGGGATTCATCCTGAAGCAAATTCCTCTCTAGCTATGAACCTGTGAAACCAAATGAGTTATGTGCTTCCAAAATATCATGATGGGACAAGCCTAGAATAGGCATTCTCATTCCAAGAGGGAGAAATGGAATAGAAAAATGAGTGACAGGGACAAATTCTATTAGCTCTTCAGGCTCAACAATGATCCTCTTTGACTCAATGCTCCAGCTTGCAGGCCCAGTGGGGTAGCAATGTCACCCAATAGCCCTATAGTGGCTCTCTGTCAGGTCCACCCCTGAGGTGGTTCTCTGTGGTGACCCCACCCCTATGGAGGCTCTGTGCTGGTTTCACATTCCTGTGGCTCCAGGCAACTCCAGTCTTTGAAACCTCAGTGGAGGCAGCCATGTCACCAGGTCTATGCACTCTGCTTGCAAGATGGCATTGCACCCACACTGACAGTTTGCTGCCTGAACTCCCTGGACAGGTAGGCACCAGCCCGAGCTACACTGGGGCCTGCCAGAGCCACACCTGGCACCCTGGCCCTGTGGTGGGGGTGTCAACCCTGATGACCTTTGAACTGCTCTCAGGGTCATTTTCCCATTGTCTTGGAGAAGATCTCCTGGCTTCTGCTGAGATGGCTTATCCACACGAATCTCCCTGTCGTAAAGCCCACAGCCATTCTCTTAGCAGTTTCTCTCGACCACGCATTTTCATTTTTTACAACACGGATAGGCTGAGACTTTTCCAAATCTTCAAGGTCTGCTTCCATTTTGCTTAAAAATTTCATCTTTAAGTCATCTCTCTCTTCTCACATTTTACTACAGGCAGTCAAAAGGAGCCAAGCCATACTTTGAATACTTTGCTAAGAAATTTCATCAGTTAAATATCTAATTATCTTCTCTTGCAAGATCTACCTTCCACAGAACACTAGGACAATTCAGCCATGTTCTTTGGCACTTTAGAATAAGCTCTGGTTTCCAAGAACATACTCCTTAATTCCATCTGAGACCTGATCAAAATTGCCTTAACTTCCATATTTCTACCAAACTTTATGTTCAAGATTATTTTCTAGGAAGACTAAGACTTTCTCTACAGCTCTCTTCTTTCCTTTCCAAGTTCTCACCAGAATTTCCCTTAGCATTCATGGCAATGAGGGCTTTTTCTAAGCATGTACCTCCAAACTCTCCCTGCCTCTACCCATTCCCAGTTCCAAAGCTGCTTCCACACTGTCAGATATTTGTTACAGCAGCACCCTATACCTGGTACCAACTTCGGTCTTGGTCTGTTCAGGGAGTGATCAAACCTACTTTGCTGTATTATGGTTGGTATATGAAATGCCTAGTGCCATGCACATAGTATGGAGCACATCCTTAACAAATAATCAGTATTATAATTATAATTTTATCAATACGCTCAAAGTATTAAACTGTGAAGATTAAATGAAATGATGCCCCTCAGGAGCTAAGAAGTTATTTTTTAACTTCTGAAGAAATGGTGATGCCTGGGGGAGGGGCCTGGCCACCTGCATCTACCTGTGTTGGTTCCTGAGGGCTTTGCCTCCGGTGACACCTTGACCTCTTGACCTCCATGATGGGGCCACCCTCATCATCTGGGTCTGAAATGCCAGGCCTGAGCTCTAATGGCAGTTGAAGGCCATGCTGCCACCTCTTATGCCCCAGGACAGCACTGGGACACCTTGATGGCATCCATCAAGATTTGCATCCTGCCCAACGGTGGATGTCATCCAGTTCAAGTACCCGTTGAAACAGGCCCTGGCCACAGGCATTCACAGGCCCATCAACTCCAAGGCCAAGGAGGCCGCTGGAAGCTTCAAATTAGTTTCCAAGTACAAAAGGAAAATCCAGCCTAGGAAGACATCTACCATGATGGCTCCCAGGAGCCCCAGTGAGGCCAGGGAAAAGAGCCGAAAGAAACCAAGACAGGCAAAAAGGACCCTCCAAACCCAGATGAGATCAAAAGAGAACCCAGGAAGCCAGAAGAGGCAAGGAGAGCTCCCTCCAAACTAGGTGCAGCCAAGGAGAAGACCCACAAGGAATGTGGCCAGACCAAGGATTAAGGCAAGGCCAGGAAGGACCCCAAAACCAGACAAGGCCCCTCCCAGTGCCAACAGGCTGGCAGGAAATCCAAGCTCAAAGGTAGAAGGCGTAGCTAAAATGCCAAGGCCCACAGGGAAACAAAAGCCAGGTGGCAGAGCTCAAAACCCAGTCACCACTGGCAAGAATGGTACTGCTTCCCCAGCCAAAAAGGAGAGGGAGTCGAGGTCCCTAAGAGGTCACTGCCCAGGCAGCTGGGGAGGACAGAAAGCCAAAGCCACTGCTCCTCCTAAGGGCAGGGGGTCCAATGCAGTGCCTGCAGTGCTGACCAGGAAGGCAGAGGCCCCCAAGGGCCAGAGAAGGCCTGACATGCCCACCAAGGCCTTGTCATCCTAAGTGTCCAGTAAGAAGGCAGAAGCTGGGAGCTAGAGGCCCAGGTAAAGAGACACTAAGATTCTGCTTTCCAACAAACCATCATTCTGTTTATTTTATTTAAACTATTCTTCTGAATTTCTTCCAAATTTGTTTATCAATAAAGACTTTCTCTTTCCCCATGCAAACAAGCAAACACTATGTAGCTTAAGATATTTTTAATAAGTGAATGGAATGAATGAATGAATGAATGAATGAATAAATAGCATGCCATTATGGGAGACTTGATTCCTCCTGAAAACAGATCTGATGTGTCAAAACACTGACCAACATGAAAAATAACTCCTGAAATGGAAATCCTAGAGAGATGGATATTTTAAGTTTGAGGGTTTTTTTTCATACAAAAATAAGCTATGAGCAAGACAGATGGGTAAAAAACAATGTCCAGCCTCAACTTCAAACATAAATAAGCTAAGGCAATAAAGGCAGTGGGTAGCCATGAATGTTTAAAGGGAGAAAGCCACGGGAGTGGAGAGTAAAGCAGAGAAGCCCCATTCCAGGGCCTTGATGTTGGCATAGGGTGAGGATGGTAAGGTAGTCTCAGGACTGCCAAACCCAAATGTAACTCCAGAGCAGAAAATATATTCCCACCCTGGGGCAAATAACCTTTGAAGCCAAAATCAGTCAAAGGGAAAAATTAAGTGGGGAAAACCCATTTATTGCATACAAGCAGTCGTCCACTTCTGCTTGTCTGTGTCTCTCGCAACCCAGCAGCAAAAAAGCACCCCACCCAAACCCTCCAGTCCAGATATGCCCTTCTTTCTCTACTGATATAGACATGGACTATTTCTCTCCAGCACTTGGAAACACCTAATGATAGGGAGATGAGATTCTGGAAATATTGCAATTTTACCCAAACCAAATCAAACTAATGCTCTGAAGAGTTGTTTATTGTGAACGTGGAAACCAAAGTCAAATGGGTACTTCTTGGTGAGAAAGGGAGGGATAAACAATATATTTATTTGTAATCTACTTTGTGGGAGCCCCTGAAAGTACTATCTCTCATTTAATTCCCACAGCAAACCAGAGAAGTCTGCATTATCACTCAGAGGTAACTGAGTTTCTGAGGAGTAACCTCACATACTTCAGAGCATCTATCTAATTGTTTAACATTTCTCACGTGCCAGGATTAACATCCCTGATGCTTTACATGTATGAACTCATTTATTCCTCATGTTAACACTGTGAAGTAGGGACTATAATCTTGTCTACCTAACAGATGAGGAGACTGAGGCACAGAGAGGTAAAATAAGTTGCCTGAGATCATACTGACACCCACTGGAGGCCAGCTGTCTGACCCAGTCCTTGCTGGTTCTAAGCAGTATTCTAGGTAGACTCTCCGGTTGGTAGAAAAATCAGGATCTCAACTCATGTCTATTTCCAAAGCCAAAATACTGTTCTGCTCCACTATGCACCCTTCCCATATGAAACGAGGTAGCTGTTAGGTAGCTATTAGAGGTGTCAACATCTAGAAAAAAAATGATTAGACCAGAACTGGAAAATATTAAATGTCAACAGGAACCAAGCTAAGGGGAGCAAGTCAGATGCACCACATGGAGAATATGTGCCCCACGTAAAGGGGTAGCTGCCATTCGGCCCAGACAGTTGCCATAAGGAACTGGGGACCCAGTGTTGCCAGATTGTAAGGTAGATTCTTCCAAATTTTAAAATACTGAGTAGTCAACAGAGCACATCCTGTGTGGTTCCATCCACATGGCATCTAGAAGCAGAGGAAACCGTGTGTGCAATGCTATCACAAGAGCAGGCTCTCTCAGCGAGTGACTAGTGATGCACTGGCCCTGTCCTGTATCACCAGCGCTGGTTCCATCGCTGAGCTCGCTTTGTACTAACCCTCTAAGCTGAGGCACATGTACTTTTCTCTATCTGTGTTATACTTTACAAGAAGTCTTGCTTTTTAAAATTTTGGAACTGGAAAGCTATATTCTAGGTCAAATATAATTCTTAGGCTACCAGTTTGCCAAAGTGAGGCACCCACTTTAGGCCCTGTGCAGATCATGGTTGAATTGTTTAGGACTGCAAGCCCACACTTCTCCATGTTGATCCATCCTACAGCCGTCCTGGAGCGGGAAGGCACCGTCACAGGACATGTGATAGGATGTGAGGCCCCTTTCAGTGGGATGGATTGCTGCTCCTGAGGGCAGTGAGTCCCTTTCCCTGTGGGAATCCAAGCAGAGGCTGGACAACTATTGGTCCAGGGACGCTGCAGAGGACTTGGGGAAAGGAGATAAACAAAGTAACAGTCAAGTTCCTTCCAGTCCTGAGACATAATTTATCCAATAGTTCATTCAGCAGATGCTTCTGAATACCTCCTTTGTGTCAGACCTGTGCCCACCTCTGGGGATTCCATCGTGAACAGAATGGCTAGGACCCTTGTACTGAAAGACCCTGCAGACCATCGTGGTGGGGGAAGCATTAGGTCAGTTCAGTGCAGAGGAAAATGATGAGGGAATTTGGGGGCAGGGGCTGCCTCCCCCACATAGGGGCCCATGTTCATGCGGACAGAGAAAAGCCGCCATGAGTGAGAGAGTATTTCCGCTGAGACGTGAATGACGGAATGAGCTAGCCAGACAGAGATTCGGGGCTTGGCGGAAGCAGGAAAAGAGGCCCACTTGAGGAAATGGGGCAAGTTCAACCTAGCTCACACTCAGGCAATGTGGAGGGCAGTTGCCATCCTAGTGTCTTGCCACATCTTTATTTCCAGGATTCTAGGAATGTAAAATTCTAAGACACCTAATTCTGAGCATCAGTGATTCAATAGCTCTCTATTATTAAGATTCTCTGAATTCGTTTTCCAAGAGACTATGAATACACCTTTCTAAGTCTCTGGTTTCAGGCACAATGAATCTGCATCCTAATTTTACTGCAGCCTGACCCTGCCCTGGATTTTTCCTCTGCTTGTGTAGACAAGGCTGAAGAGAATATTTGAAGGCGAAAGCTCATTCACATTTCTTCTGCAATCTGCCTCCCAATTAGACCTGTGCTCTGCTCTGCTCTGGGGAAAGAGACAAAAGAAAATGCAGACGGAGCCCCGCTTATACTAATGCAGTGGTCTTCGTGCACAGAGTTAATGCCCAGCCCAATTTGGCCACTGGGCCATAGCCAGCATGGAGTGAACACACCGAATAATTTATGTAGAATAAAAACACATTTTTACATGGTGCCCTGACACCAAGACAGGCGTTTCCTGCCCACCAAACAAGCCCAATTATCAGGGCATGCTCTGTGGCCTCTTCTGCTCCATCAAAGAGTTGCAAATTCTCTTAACCCTTGACACCACTGAGAAGAGGAACAAAAGGAAGAATGATACAAATGGAGCATTGTGGAGAGGAGCAGGTGAGTCTGGAGAGGTGGGCCATACAGGTTGGGCACCGACACCAGAGTGATGACCCAGGAAACTGCCCGGCCATTTGGTGCTGCAGCGCCCGCCCCCGCGCCCCCCAGGGAGATGGCGGCAGGCACAGTCTACCTCAGAGGGCTGTCCTGCGGGTTCACTGAGTTAGTGCAGGAGACATGCTGAGCACAGGGGCTGACTCACTGGTCTGATTAGCTGGTTTTATTCAATGGCAGCCTGAGAATGTTGTGCTACATATGTCATGTTAAGGTTTGTGGAGTTTCCCAGTGAATGATGGTCACCTAGTGAAAGGTATCAAGCAGGTGAGGAGTTAAACAGAGATGACTGGCCTTGCTGATGTGTGGAGGATAAATTGTCAGGCATGAGCATGAAAGGCATGGTGGGCTGAGGACTCGGCAAGTCATTTACTACAAAAGAGCATAAGGTCCATGTGGCCTGGAGCGTGGCAAAGAATGGCAGGTGAAGATGGAGATGTGGCTTATTTATGGATTGTCTTAATCTGCTCAGGCTGTTGTAACAAAGTACCACAGACCAAGAGGCTCATAGACAACGAAAACGTATTTCTGAGGTTCCGGAGGCTGGAAGTCCGAGGTCAGGGTGCTGGCAAGGTCAGGTTGTGGTAAGGAATCTCTCCCCAGCTGCACACTGTCATTTTCTCTTTGCATCCTCTGCCATCAGAATGAGAGCAGGGGAGTTCTCTGGAGTCCCTTTTATGAGAGCACTAATCCCATTCATGACAGTTCTACCCTACAACCTAATCACCTTCCAAATGCCCCAGCCCCGAACACTGGCATTTGGGGGAACAGGTTGCAACATACGAATTTTGAGGAGATATAAACATCCAGTCCATTGCAAGGGGAATCACCAAAGGCCTTTTGAACAAAGTAACTTATTAATTATACTCTTGTTCCAAGTGTCAGAAACACAGTTCGAACTGGTTTAGCAAAAGACGTAGGCTCACGCACCTGGAGCTTCCTGTGGTAAAGCTAGCACTGGAGTAGATTAGACTAAATTCGTTCTAGACCAGCCAGACTAGAATTGGATGCTGACGTGACTTCTCCCAGTTGCAGTTCCCTCCATCTCCTAACACTGCTTTTCTCCAAGTTGGCTTCATTCAAAACCAGGTGCTCCCCTCCGTGTGACAGAGATGACCACCAACAGCTCCTGTGCTCCAGCCTATTGGCTAAGCCGTGCTGGGTGTCTGGGAGAGTGGTCTCAAAGGTTCAATGGCCTGTCATCTCTGCACCTTCCTATACTCACGGAAGACATGGCCAGCCCATTGCTAATCCACCCAGTCCTCTTTTCTATTGATCCTACATGGGGCCCATCGGTCAATCCCAGTGAGAACTTTTTGCCACCTCTTGGACTGAGGGCAGATGGTCTAATTTTTTTCTTTCTTTCTTAGACACCCTACCTCTGAACTTTTTCAACCAGGAGATAGATGAAGGAGAGATGGGGCTGACGATCTCTCATATTTTCACACTGAAATAAAGAAGGGGGAAATGTGTCCAAGCTACAGAGCTGGTTTTGAACTGAGGTGTCCTGAATACCAGCTGGGAGTGTGTTCTCCCTGCATTATGAGCCCAGGAATCAGATTGCTTTATGTCTAAATCCCATCTTTACTGCTTACTAACCCTGTAACCTCTAGCAAATTGCTTCACCTCTGTAGACTGGTTTCTTCATCTGTAAAATGGAAATAACAACTCCCCCGAGAGTCACCATGAGGACTGAGGGGCAATGTATGCAAAGCATTTAGCTCAGCACATCCTTAGCACTCGAAAAGTGGGAGTTACCTTTGTAATTGTGGTTAACACACTTCCCTGCTGTTTTCCAGCTTCCAGGCACTTACCTTTTTTTTTTTTTTTAATTCAGTTGAGGATGTGAGAAAATTAAGATAACCAAGTGGCTTAGTGGCAGCACTATGTAACACTGTCTCCCCCTGGATCCTTCCAAGCTAAATGGAAGACAGAATTTGAATTTCCAAAAGTAACTCAGTAAACTCTCTTATCATTGGGGAATGAGGAGGCTGGTTAATCAAATACAGATAAATCAGAATTAATCAAATAAGGAAATACTGTGTTGACCAAGTTGGAATTAGCCTTACTAAAAAGAACTGGGATAGGGCAAATCAGCCAAAAATGCCCAAGGGCTCCCCACTTCCCACAAGGTCAAACACTCAGAACCTGGCTCCAGACATGTTTTTGCCCCCGGGAGCCCCATGTGGCCCCCACACGTGCCCCTCATCCCGGGGCCCCAGGCACACACCTGGCACCTCCACGGCTATGCCTGTGTCATGCCCCGCCTCTTGGAAGACCTTCATGACATCACTTTGTCTTTCTGCACTACTGTGTCTTCATCTGTAAATGGGCAGAATGGCATTCCCTTACCTGCATGTCGGGAGTACCAGGAAGGGCTGTGTGTGAAGAGATTGGCTATTGGGCCTTGGGGTGTGTGTGAGTGTGTGAATTTGTGTGTGTGTGTGTGTGTGTGTGTGTGTGTGTGTGTGTGTGTGTGTGTGTGTGTGTGTGTATTGGCTCTCGGGCCTCAGAACACTTCCACTGAGCATGCATGTGGGCATCTAGAAACCCCTCTGACCCAACACCCATAACAGAAGATACAGGGCCACAGGCTGGGGAGGGCCTGGAAAGTTCTCCATCATCCACAAAAACCATAGGAATTTTACTTTAGTTAAAGGCCCTGCTCTGGACTCTGCTGCTGAGAGTTCTGGAATCCTTAGGATGTACAAAGATAAAGCCTGATTGTAGTAACTGAGGAAACTGAGGAGAGTTCAACAAGTGAAGAGACGACTGTGTCAAAGACCTCGTCAAGGAATCCGCTTGGCTTCCACAGCAGCAATCATAACCATTGAAAATTTCTGATACACCAGACACTGTTGCAAGTATTTTTCATGTATTAACACATTTAACCCTCACACCCTACTTGCTAGATGAGGCAACAGAGGCACAGAGAGACTAAGCAATTTTCCCAAGGCCACACAGCAAGTAGGTGGCAGAGCAGAGTTCAGGACCTAAGCCTCTGTGTAATACATGACTGAAACTAACTCTGGCCAGTGTTCAACAGAACTGGAACATTGTGATGCTCTTTTCCTGAATCAAATAATCTCTTTATAAGTCACTTCTTGAACTTTTCTGATCATATATATGATATGAATCCGAGTACATATATGCCAATAAATGCTACACAAATCAATACCTGTCCTTGTTACATACAACATGCTTTGATATTTTCTGTAATATTCTATTTTATATTTTTATATAAAATTGTATTGTTATATATTCTCTCTAAATATATTCTCTCTACATTCTATTATATTCATAATATTCTACTTTCTATTTTTAAGTGCTGGTTGCCATTTGCTAAGTTGGTTGCAAGTTGCACTAATTAATCGTGATTCATGGTTTGAAAAACACCACTCTAGATGCAAGGGGACGGGGCACCCACTCACTGCTATAAAGCTAAGGCCCAGTACAGCTCTTGGTCATAGGAGGCCTCCATCAATTCCTACCCAAATGAGTGTTAAACATAAATAAAGTGCAGAGCAAAGACCTCTGACTAATAACCCAGAACCTGATTCAGCCCACAGAATTATATATTTTACTTGCTATACTTTGTGAAAACCTGCTAACATTTAAAAATCAGGAGATTCATTGAAGTATCCAGAACTCCAGCTTCTGAAATAATCAGATGGGGTGATTCTGGGCAGGTGCTGGGTGGAGATGTGTTCCAGCTGCCTTCTTAGACAGCACCCTGTGTCCCCTTCTCACACCCAGTCCCATGGTCAGTCACCCACCTCACTGCAGGTCATTTTATTCATCTGTTGCCCTGTAGGTATTCAGATTGGTCTGGCTGAGGACCTTAATATTAAAAAAGAATGAGGCAAACTCCACAGGTAAAGTAAGAGCCTTAGAACTCTTTGCCACCCTGCATTCCCTGCTTGGATTTTCTCAGTGACCTAGAGGCATAACTGCTTGGATGTCTAGAAGCATTTGAATTTGGACTTCCTTTTATCCCCTCTATTTATCTAGCTGTTTTAGGACTTCCCTGCTAATTCCCCATATCTTTCTTGCTTAAAGCCTTTTATTGCTCTTCCAGGATCCCATATTCCCTTCTTAGAAACCATGTACCAGCCAGACGCCTAGAGCGGTTTGCTGTGACTTGCCACAAAGACCGTAGCTCTAGCATGGATGGGCTATTGCTGGAACATCGGCTCTGGAGCCAGGCTGCCATTTACCAGCTGTGTGACACTGTTACTTTTAACTCCTCTGTGTCTCTGTGGCTTCACCTGTAAAATGGGAGTAATAATAGCATGTATCATGCAGGGTTTGGGAAGAATTAAATAAAATAATCTATGCAAACTGCTTCTTCACTGGGCTTCATAACTATCAGTAGTTATTACACGCTGAAAACACTGGGGTATTTGGTGAGCCTCGTTGTGCATGAATATGGTGGTGTGGGGTTCCCTTGGTACATGAGGGTCTGTCAAAGACTGTCACCAGCTCAGGTTGAGGCTGGAGGGGAAATACTTGATTGTGTTTCCAGCCCACCCCTTGTGTTCATCATTCCCCAGGGCTCTCTGGTAACCATGGCAACCTGGCTTACAGGTTGCCAAGTTCAAAACAATATATTTCCAAGTAAGAAGTTTTGCTGACATCACAGATCCTGATGAGAAGGGAATGAAGGCTCATGGGTCTGTACTGCCATCTCTGCTAGCCAGCAGACACAAGAGCCTCAGTCCTCTTTGCACACGTCTACCTCAGGAATGACGTCAAGCAAAACTAGGGCCTTTCTTATCAAATGACCAGTATGATAACCTTAAGCACCACCTGCTACACTTAGAATGTGGCAGACTGAGTCTGAGCTATGGGGTCCCACAAACGAGGATCCACTCTTGACTCAGCTACTTACTCTGTGACCCTGAGCAGGCATCTTAACCTCTCTGTGCTTCCATTACCTCACTGGTAAAATAAGGATACCCTAGTGCTCCTTGAATGGTTCTTATGAAGATTACACAAGTCAGTGTATGCCCGAGCTCATACCCCAGTGCTTGGCACACAACTGGCCCGTGGTAACTGTCCGTTGACTTCTTTTCCAGTTCTAGCTTTTTAGGTCTGCCTGTACACCTGATTCTGTGTCTTTACTTTCTCTCTTTTCCTCAGAACATACTTCAAATCAAGCCTCAACCCCAACCTATTGAAAACACACTCAATATTTCCTAAGGAAACAACTGCACAAAAGTTCATGTACAAAGATACTAATCATAACAGCATTTATAATGACAAAAAATTGCAAGAAATAAAAATATCCAACAATAGAGAGCTAATTAAAGGAAGTATGTATATTCATATAATAGAATATGATTTACCTGTTTAAGATGATAAGGCACATCTGTATATATTGATACAGAACTGATTACTATGCATTAAAATAAAAAGTAAATCATGAACAAGCATTCATATAGTGGCCATATTTAAAGATAGGTAAGTAGGTAGGTAGGTAGTTACACAGGCAGATGTCAAAATATTAATAGTTGCTGGGTCTTTGTTTAGTTTGTTAACCTGTGTCTTCTGTTTTTACCATAATCATGTACATCTTGTGAGATAAAATACCTCTCATAAAACCCTAGAGTTAATGCAAACATAAATTAATATTAATATCGAAGGTTCAGGCCAAATTCTGCCTCCACCATGGGCTTTCTTGGATGTTTCTGGCTCACAGAGAATTTCCTTTTTCTTCTCCCGAGTCCTTTGTCATCTGAAGACACTGTTGTATCCTGCTCTGGCTTGTACCCACTCCCTGCTTGGGCATCGCTTCCTAGGGGACAGAGGTGGCCTTGCTTACTCCCAGCAGGCACCAGTCAGTGATTGCACAGATGGATGGGTGAATTCACTTTTCAAAATTCTAGTGTGTTGCCTCCTCATTTATGAGGTCTTTCTGGACTCCTTCCTCCTTCTCTAAACCCTTTTGTGCTCTCCCTTGTAAAATGGGCCAGTCAGAACCTATGCTCTCACTCCTGCCAACTGTATTCCTGCTGTAACCCTCTCCTGCTAGTTGTCTGAAGAAGAAGCAGGGAGTACAGTGGACACAGTATAGCTCCACAGGTGTAGGTGGGGAGACAATAACCAGCACCTTAGGCAGTGGGAAAAGGCTATCTGGGAAGGGGGACACCATTGTCATTCTTTGGCACAGTGTGAATTCCTTTAGTGTGAATCTTGGAGGTACAGCAGAGCAAAAGACTGATCCAGGGGCTGGTCAGTGTCTCTATTCACGTTCTCTAAAAAGGTCTATAGTTTTGACAGTTTCTTTAAATGCTATATGGTGGCATAGTTGTTTGGTACTACCAGAATTCCATGTTCTTCCTATTTCCCAGCCTAATGTGTGCCTAGGTTGGCCCCATGTGGCTAATACATTGTAAGGAGACACAGGACGTGTTCCCTCTTGCCTGTGGCCATTAAGAACCAAAGCAGTACTTCCTCCATCTTTCTATCCCGATGCTGCATCTTGAAGGTCATTTGTTCTAGGTGGCATCGTCACGTGATATAAAAAGGCTGCCAGACCCCAAATGAACTTTTCATGTCCCATTCAATGACCTGTTATGTGTTAGACCAACTGAAACACTGGGGCTTATTTGTTACTCCAGCAAAGCCTAGCTCATCCTGACTACCACAGCGCTCAAACTTCACCCAACCCCTGTTCCCATACAGTAACTTTCACAAAAAGGTGACCCTGCATTTTACAACAGTAAACCTCTGGATCCCACTTATGGAGTACTGGTGGGGTTTCACACCACTGGTTGATAGAATAAGTAAATATTTGTCTACAAAAATGAAGACGGAAATGAAAGACTTCACATCGCCTGGCCAACCTAGCAGCTGCCTCTAAAAAGGAGAAAGTCTGGCTCCTAATTAGGCATTTTCCCCCTGTCCTTGATCTTAGCAAAAGGGGGTCCATCCAAACTGCATCCATCATCTTCCAGTGATTTCCTCTCATGTAGGGACAACAGCATCAATTAGGCCCCAGGATGGATGTAGGTAAAACTTCATTCCAACAAGGGTTCAACCTGTCTTGCTTCTAATGGTCCATTTATTTTGTCTCACAAACAGTGTCGATAGCGCAGATGCTGCTTCAGTGCAGCAATGTCTGCTCCCTGGGGAAGGGGGCTGAGGCAAGCAACTGAGTGTGGTGTGAAGGTTTCCAAGGTAATTATATACCAACCACCAGAAGGCTCTGCCCGGTGAAACCCCTCGTTAGCCACCAGCCTGCTAATTACAGGAGGCCGTTAGCACTTGCTCGTACTCTGGAACACTTCCTGGAGGGTTAGGAATGGGCACTCGAAGCTTTGTCCAGGCAAGGCCAAGCCCCTTTAGCCCCAAGCCCCTGAGAAAGTCACAGCCATGAAAGTAGAGTCATTTATTCCATTGGCCCATGGAGCTGCAGACCTTTGACAACTTTTATTTTGCATCTGGGAAACACCAAGATGAGTTCACGGCAACCAGCTCAGAGCAGAGGTATGGGGATCATTTAAGAGAGGAAGGGGTCCAACCATTCCATTAGAAGGAAGACCCAGACAGTAGCTGAGGGAACAGGGACAAAGCCCTGCCTTTGGGTGAATGGCAGTGTTCAGGAAAACTCTCAGGGGCCAGTGAACTGTTTTGGGGCTCGCAGGGCTGGCTTCAGGCACACATGGCCTGTAGATTACATAAGGCCCTGTGCTAAGAGGGATCACATGCTTGGTCAAATTCTCTGCTATCACTATCTTAAAATGTTTAATAATTGTTAAGCAAGGGACCCTGGATTTTCATTTTTTTGCTGGACCCCATAATATGTAGCTGGTCCTGGGTGCTCGAGTGGACAGGTTTTCTAAGCAGGTAAACTGAGGCAGCAGGCTAGGGATATGGAGAAGGCCCTGATGCACAGGTGCCCAGCACTGCCCTGGGCCGCCAAATACAGGATCCATGACACTGACAAATCTCAGCCAAGCACTGGGACTAAGAGCTCTGGCTGTAGAGTCAGAAAGATGGGTCCAAGATGCAGCTCTGTGAGTCACTCCATGTTCTTGGGTACATGACCTAACCCCTTTGCACCACGGGGTTCTTAGCTATGCTACGGAGACGCTAATTAGTAGTTATTTCACAGGGATATAGTAAAGATTGGCACAAAATTGTTGCTTGATAAATGTTACCTAATACTCTGATTAGCAGCATTGATATTTTTATGATTACCATTATATGTTCATGGTCACACTGTTGCAAAGCCACCGCCCTCCCGATGTCCACGCTGCCTCAGGACCTAGGCTCTCCTGCAGTGGAGGACCTGAGGAAGGCCAGGGGAGCCCCATCCCTTTTTAACTCTTCTGCTCAGCACCTTTACCCTTGGGCACATTTCCCTCCACCCTAACTTCTTAGTTCCACCTTTAAACTTTTGGAATCTATTTCCACCCTGTAATTTCACTGAGAAAACTGGTTGAGAGGTGAGTGTCTTGTCTAAAGTTGCCCATTGAGTCAACAACAGAACCACGACCCCATATCGGTCTTCCAACGTTTACAGCCCCTCTCCGAGGTTTTTATTTAACTGGATAATGTTCCTTCACTGCTGTCCGCCTCACAAAAGTATTTTTGCCATGCTTTAAAATTGCAAGATCTGCTCTTTGCTTAGGAATTTGCTTGAATCCCCAAGGATGTAGTTATCTCCAGGAAAACCAAGCACCTCCTGACTGGCAGATGGTCAGAGTGAGACCCTGGGCTCAGTGCATCAGTGGGCAGAAGGAGCTGCTTATCTTTAAGCAGCAGCAAGCTGGAAGGGAGTTTAATTGGCAAACAAAAGGAGAAGACGAAGCCTTTCAAGCATGACCTGAACTTGGCTAGTCCTGCCAGGGAAGGGCAGCCCCATCTGGAGGGTGGGAAAAGGAAACACAGGGTAAGAGCCCTTAACTCCTCTTGCTCCTTAGTAAGGACAGCTGGTGGGCCCAGCTGTTACCACAGGCTCTGGCATCTGAATTGGGTTTGAATCCCTCCTCTGTCATTTACTAGCTGTGTGACTTTGAGAAGGTTACTCTCCTTCTCTGAACATGTTCTCTTATCTGTAAAACTGGGGCTAATAATGTGGGCCTCTCAGGGTTGTTGTAGTGTTGGAAGGAAATGCTGCATGTACAGCAGTTGGCACTAGCACTGAATAAATGTTCACCATCCTCGTCCTCATCCTCATCCCTGTCATCAGTAATGACAAAGAGCAGTGAGGCCTTCGGCTCTGACCGCAGGCCTTCCTAGTGACTAAGAACTGCAAGAGCATTGAAATTATGGCAACACTCATTAGATAAATAAAAGTGATAATCAAAGAAGGGGAGAGGCATTAACAATGAGGCAGCCTCCCTCTGGGCCCGAGGGCATAGTCAGCCCCACCATGTTTGTCTTTACCAGCTGTGTGTCTGACCTAGGGGCTCATGCTGGGTCCACTCCAGACTGGTGGCACTTAAGGTGGCCAGGAAAGACCAGACACTGAGTCAGGGGTCTCTGGATACTCCGGCTCCCTCAGGCAGGGACGAAGAGGACACAGCAAAGGAGTGTGAGTGAGCAGTAGCAGGAAAATGAATCGGGGAGTGGGGAGGAGCTGCCTGCCATTAATCATCATGAAGAATAGGTCCTGGAGAGTTGCCTTTGGCTCCATGTGATTAATGACCTTTTTCATATCCCTGCGCATCATCTCCATTATGCAGGGGCACTGAGGGAGGCCCCACCTTCTCTGGGGAAGCAAGGAGGTCTGTGCAATGCCCTGGAGTGAGGCGGAGAGGAGGGCTCTAGGGAGACCCTGAATTGTTTTCCAAAGACCTTAGCCCCAGGGGCAGAGCTTGGAGGAGCTGCTGAATTGATCACAGAGGTTGTCGGCAGGATACTGGGCCAGGGAAAGACCGAGCCAGTCACTAGAGAGGCTGCTGATGGGCACCATTCTGTACCCTAAAACTCAGTTGCAAAGAAATAGAATAATTTTCTTATACACTTACTAAATTTCCATTTTGAGTTCCCCTACTTCCCAAATGGCACAATCTTCGTTTTGTTCCTGAGCTGTGTCTAGGCGCTGGGTATTGAGTCATGGGCTGAGAGTTGGGGCACTTGGCTCCATGAAATTCTCAGCTGGTCGGGCACACATCTTCTGGTTCATCCATCATCTGGCCCAGTCTTCAGTTGTCAGTCCACAGAGGCTGTTGCTGAGACACTCATACTCTTGTTCTCAACCAATGACTTTTTGTTATTAGTGGGCACCAAGGAGGAATGGGGAGCCTGAAAAGACAGTCCCTGACCCCAAATACTAAGATGAACCCCAGACTTTTTTTGAAGTCTCTGGTCCTCCAAACTGATGTTCCATTAAGAATCAAGGTGCAAGGCTGCTTCTGACTTGCATCATCCTCTCTCCTTGCTCTTCTCCTCTCCTTGTCCCAGCCCAGGGCGGGCACAGTGCATCACTATCCTCCCCTGGTTTCCATATTATGTCCATAAGACCACTCTTCTAAGACCTCCCTCCTGACAAAGTTGAGCACAAAGCCAGAATCAGGTTATTACTGTTTGCAACTCTGAAACATTAAGTACACTTCTGTCTGTCTGTCTCTTTCTTTAACTCGAGAAGTGGAAGATAGAAGAGAAATAAGGGGAGAACCAGCAGTTAGCATCTTATAAATATTACCCAGACACATGTATAGAACATGGTGGAAGGAGCAGCAAAGAGATTAAAGATGGCGGCATGAGAGGTGAGACAGGCCTCCTCCACAAACCATATATAATATGAAAATATAATTAATACAACTAATCCTGAAAGAGCAATAGGAAAGAACGCTGTGCCAGACTGCATACACCTGGAAAAGAGAACAGACCTCACGGAAAGGGTAACGTACCAAAGCCGTGATCCAGTGAGACCCAAGCCTCTCCCCTACCCCAGCTCACCAGCGGGAGGAAAAGAAATGGAGTGGGGATGGAGTGGAGGCCTGCAACTGCTGAACACCAAGCCCTAGAGATGTGCTCTGGGAACATGAACCTACATTGCATGGTGCTGTGTGGATTAGTGAGGTTGGAAAGCTAAAACAGGCGGAATACCTGGAGAGACTGAGATTCCAGCTGTTTGAGGAAAACAGGAATCCACATCTGGCTGCTCTGGGACAAAACAAAGGTGGGCAGTCTGAGAGATTTCCTAACAGTGAGAGGGCTGCTTAATGGGCAAGGATTGCACAGAGCTTACTGCTCAGGAGAAAGGACATGTGGACAAAATTGTCTGGGTGCACTCTGCCCAGCAGGTTGGGAACATTCAGGAACTTCAGGCGCTCCATCTCCCTGGCTGGCTACACAGCTCCAAGGCCCACCACAGTGATACGCAGCCTACCACGCCTTCCTCCCACCCAGCCAGCACTGGCTCCGCAAACCAAGAGCCCCTGCCTTGGCATCAGGCCAGACAGAGGGAAGCCCTGCCTATGGCAGCTACAAACACAAAGCATAGAGGCTTATACCCGTGTGCTGAGCTCACTGGTTCTGGCAGTGGAGACAGGCCCAGCAGCCAGGAAGCAGGAAACAGCTCTTTCCTCCCCCCAGGCACCAGCACCGCTCCCCTGCAACCCCCGACATTGCTTTAGGACTGAGCAGCTCCAGAGAGTAGAGCTTCTGGGCACCAGAGGACACCATATACAAATATGAAACGTCAAAGGAAACTGGTTCAAACCAAAATTCCACAAACACCAGAAAAAAGATCAAGTGAAACTGAACTCATCAATCTTCCTGAAAGAGACTTCAAAATAAAAATAATGCTCATGGAGGTACAGGAAAATATTCAAGAACTGAGGAAAATTCCAGAAAGAGATTCAATCATTACAGAATACAATATCAGAAATGAAACATACAATGCAGGGATTAAAAAGCAGATTAGATATAGTGGAGGAGATGATAAATGGAATAGAGATTAGAGAAGAGGAATACAAAGAAGCTGAAGCACAGAGAGAAAAAAGGATCTCTAGGAATGAAAGAATATTGAGAGAATTGTGTGACCAATCCAAACAGAACAATATTCACATAATAGGAGTACCAGAAGAAGAGAGAAAAAGGGATAGAAAGTATCTTTGAGGAGGTAATTGCTAAAAACTTCCCCAATCTGGGGAAGGAGATAGTCCCTCAGGCCATGGAGGTGCACAGATCTCCCAATACAAGGTAACCAAAGAAGACAACATCAAAACATATAATAATTAAAATGGCAAAGATCAAGGATAAGGACAGACTATTCAAAGCAGCCAGAGAGAGAAAAATGAACACTTACAAAGGAATACCCATCAGTCTATCATCAGATTTCTCAACCAAAATCTTATAGGCCAGAAGGGAGTGGCATGATATATTTAATGCAATGAAACAGAAGGGCCTTGAACCAAGAATACTCTACCAGGCAAGATTATCATTTAAATTTGAAGATGGGATTAAACAATTTCCAGATCAGCAAAAGCTGAGAGAATTTTCCTCCCACAAAACGTCTCTACAGTGTATTTTGGAGGGACTGCTATAGATGGAAGTGTTCCTAAGGCTAAATATCTGTCACCAGAGGAAATAAAACCACAGTAAAGAAAGTAGAACAATTAATTACTAAACAAATGAAAAATTAAATCAACTACTCCCAAAGTCAGTCAAAGGATACACAAAGAGTATAGAATATGATACCTAATATATAAATAATGGAGGAGGAAGAAAAAGGAGGAAAAAAAAGAACCTTTAGATTGTGTTTGTATTAGCATACTAAGTGAGTTAAGTGGGACTATTAGACAGTAAGGAAGTTACCCTTGAACCTTTGGTAACCACAAATCTAAAGAGTGCAATGGCAATAAGTACGTATCTATCGATAATCACCCTAAATGTAAATGGTCTAAATGCACCAATCAGAAGACATGGAGTCACTGAATGGATAAAAAAACGAGACCCGTCTATATGCTGCCTACAAGAGACTCACTTTAATCCCAAAGACATACACAGACTAAAAGTGAAGGAATGGAAACAGATATTTCATGCAACTAATAGGGAGAGAAAAGCAGGAGTTGCAGTATTTGTATAAGATAAAATAGACTTCAAAACACAGAAAGTCAAAAGACACAAAGAAGGACATTACAAAATGATAAAGGGGGCAGTCCAACAAGAGGATATAACCATTATAAATATATATGCACCCAACACAGGTGCACTGACATATCTGAAACAAATACTAACAGAATGGAAGGGGGAAATAAAATGCAAGGCATTCATTTTAGGAGACTTCAACACTCCACTCACTCCAAAGGACAGATCAACCAGACAGAAGATAAGTAAGGAGACAGAAACACTGAACAACACATTAGAACAGATGGACCTAACAATCATCTACAGAACACTCCACCTAAAAGCAGCAGGATACACATTCTTCTCAAGTGCACATGGAACATTTTCAAGAATATATCATATACCAGGCCACAGAAAGAACCTCACTAAATTCAGAAAGACTGAAACTGTGCAAACCAGTTTCTCAGATCATAAAGATATGAAACTAGAAATAAATTACGGGAAGAAAACAAAAAAGCCTACAAATACATGGATGCTTAACAACATGCTCCTAAATAACCAATGGATCAATGACCAAATAAAAACAGAGATCAAGCAATATATGGAGACAAATGACAACAATAATTCAACACTGTAGCATCTGTGGGATGCAGCAAAGGCTGTGCTAAGAGGGAAGTGTGTTGCAATACAGGCCCACCTCAGGAAAGATGAACAATCCCATATGAACAGTCTAAACTCACAATTAAGGTAACTAGAAAGAGAACAAATGAGGCCCAAAGTCAGTAGAAGGAGGAACATAATAAAGATTTGAGCATAAATAAATAAAATCGAAAAGAATAAAACAATAGAATCAATGAAAGCAGGAGCTGGTTCTTTGAGAAAATATACAAAATGGATAGACCCCTAGACAAACTTATCAAGAAAAAAAGAGTCTACATACATAAACAGAATCAAAAATGAGAAAGGAAAATCACTATAGACACAACAGAAATACAAAGAATTATTAGAGAATACTATGAAAATTTTTATGCTAACAAACTTGATAACCTAGAAGAAATGCACAACTTTCTAGAAAAATACAACCTTTCCAAGGCTGACCAAGGAAGAAACAGAAAATCTGAACAGACCAATTACCAGCAAAAAAATTGAATTGTAATTAAAAAAACTACCTAAGAACAAAATTCCTGGACCAGATGGCTTCACCACTGAATTTTATCAAACATTTAGTGAATACCTAATACTCATTCTCCTTAAAGTTTTCCAAAATGTAGAAGAGGAGGGAGTACTTCCAAACTCATTCTATGAGGCCAGCATCACTCTAATACCAAAACTGGGCAAAGACACCACAAAAAAAGAAAACTACAGACCAATATCCCCAATGAACATAGATGAAAAATCCTCAAAATATTCGCTAACCAAATTCAATATACTGAACATCAAAAAGATCATCCACCATGATGAAGTAGGATTCATTCCAGGGATGCAAGTATAGTACAATATTAGAAAATCAATCAACACCATCCACCACATCAACAAAGAGAAGGACAAAAATCACATGATCATCTCCATAGATGCTGAAAAAGCATTTGACAAAATTCAATATCCATTCATGATAAAAACTCAACAAAATGGGTATAGAGGGCAAGTACTTCAACATAATAAAGGCCATATATAACAAACCCACAGCCAACATCATACTTAACAGTGAAATTCTGAAAACTTTTCCTCTAAGAACAAGACAAGGATGTCCACTCTCCCCACGTTTATTTAACATAGTTCTGGAGGTCCTATACTCAGCAATCAGACAACACAAAGAAACAAAAGGCATCCAGACTGCTAAGGAAAAAGTTAAACTGTCACTGTTTACAGATGACATGATATTGTACATAAAAAGCCCTAAGAATCTACTCCAAAACTACTAGAACTAATATCGGAATTCAACAAAGTTTCAGGATACAAAATTAATACACATAAATCTGTTGCATTCCTATATACTAATGATAATCTAGGAGAAAGATAAATCAGGAAAACAATTCCATTCACAATTGCATCACAAAGAATAAAATACCTAGGAATAAACCTAACCAAGGAAGTGAAAGACCTATACTCTGAAAACTACAAGACACTCAGGAGAGAAATTAAAGACGATACCAATAAATGGAAACACGTCCCATGGTCATGGATAGGAAGAATTTATATCATCAAAATGACCATCCTTTCTAAAGCAATCTATAGATTCAATGCAATCCCTATCAAAATATCAACAGCATTCTTCAATGAATTAGAGCAAATAGTTCTAAAATTCACATGGAACCACAAAAGACCCTGAATAGCCAAAGCAATCCTGAGGAGGAAGAATAAAGCAAGGGGATTAAGCTCCCCAACTTCAAGCTCTACTACAAAGCCACAGTACTGAAGGCAATTTGGTACTGGCAAAAGAACAGACCCATAGATCAATGGAACAGACTAGAGAGCCCAGATATAAAGCAAGCATATATGGTCAATTATTATACAAGAAAAGAGCCATGGGCATAAAGGGGAAATGACAGCCTCTTCAACAACTGGTGTTGGCAAAACTGGACAGCTACAAGCAAGAGAATGAATCTGGATTATTGTTTAACCCCATATACAAAAGTAAACTTGAAATGGATCAAAGACCTGAATGTAATTCATGAAACCATAAAACTCTTAGAAGACAATATAGGCAAAAATCTCCTGAATATAAATAAACATGAGCAACTTTTTCCTGAACGCATCTCCTTGAGCAAGGGAACAAAAGCAAAAATGAACAAATTGGACTACATCAAGATAAAAAGCTTCTGTACAGCAAAGGATACCATCAGCAGAACAAAAAGACATCCTATAGTATGGGAGAATATTTTGTAAACAACATATATGACAAGGGGTTAACATCCAAAATATATAAAGAACTCACATGCCTCAACAACCAAGAAGCAAATAACCATATTGAAAAATGGGCAAAGGTTCTCAACAGATACTTCTCCAAAGAAGAAATTCAGATGGCCAACAGGCTCATGAAAAGATGCTCCATATCGCTAATTACCAGGGAAATGTATATTAAAACCATAATGAGATACCACCTCACACCAGTTAGGATGGCCAACATTGAAAAGACTAAGAACAACAAATGCTGGCAAGGATACAGAGAAAGGGGAACCCTCCTACACTGCTGGTGGGAATGTAAGCTAGTTCAATCATTGTGGAAAGCAATATGGAAGTTCTTCAAAAAACTAAATAGAAATACCATTTGACCTGGGAATTATAGTCCAAGGAATTTACCCAAAGAATACAAGTTCTCAGATTCAAAAAGACATATGCACCCCTCTGTTTATTGCAGCACTGTTTACAATAGCCAAGATATGGAAGCAACCTAAGTGTCCATCAGTAGATGAATGGATAAAGATGTGGTACATATACACAATGGAATACTATTCAGCCATAAGAAAGAAACAAATCCTACCATTTGCAACAATATGGATGGGGCTGTAGGATATTATGCTCAGTGAAAAAAGCCAGGCAGAGAAAGACAAGTACCAAATGATTTCCCTCATTTGTGGAGTATAACCACAAAGCAAAACTGAAGGAATAAAACAGCAGCAGACTCACAAACTCCAAGAAGGGACTAGCAGTTACTAAAGGGGGTGTGGGAGGACTGGTGGGGAGGGTGGGAGGGAGAAGCGGATTGAGGGTATTATGAGTAGTACACATGGTGTGGGGGGGATCATGGGGAAGACAGTGTAGCACAGAGAAGACTAGTGACTCTGTGGTATCTTACTACACTGATGGACAGTGATGGGTTATGGGGGGGGACTCAATATGCGTGATTGTAGTAACCACATTGTTTTTTATGTGAAACCTTCACAAAAGTGTATATCAAAAATACCTTAATTAAAACAATTATTAAAAAAAAGAACATGGTGGAGAGAGGCTCAAAAGAAGGAATTAACACATCCTGTTGAAAAATCAATGAAATTGTCCATACAGAGAGCAGTGTTCCTTCTTTGTTAAGATCACAGGCGTTAGAGTCCACCAGATCTTGGTTCAGTCCCGACCCCTACTGACTCCTCTGTGCCCTTGAGCAAGTCGCTTAGTCTACCCTGAATCCTGCTGGGCTCATCAGGACAGTGGGGGAAGCAAGCCTGCTCAGGACCAGCTAGATGGAGTGTGGGGGAGGCTGTGCCCATGAGAAGAGGACAGGGCAGCTGGGTTAGGCGCAGGTGGGAGGAGGGAGAGTAGGGGAGCAGGTGAGACAAGGTAACTAAATCTAGGGGGGACACAGAGGAGACTGGGAAGTTCAGACAGAAAGGAAGCTGCAAGATGTGTAAGGGCAGAGTAGTGACTGGATTTGAGTTGTTGCCCCACGACCTGTGGGCTTAGTGGGGTGAGCGGCCAAGAAGACGCCATGGCTATGAAGTATCTGAGGAAAGGATTCGGCGCTGTCCTTCCTTCCATTCTCTCTCTCTTTCTCACACACACACACACACACACACACACACACACACACACACACACACACACACTGACTCACAAACGTTCATGTGAAGAGGACAACTCAGTGTATCATAAACACATCTCTCTTTCTGAAATTTTCTCAGCATGAGGGGAGACAAGACATGGGTTGGGCTGAGCCTGAAGGCAGGGATAGCTAAGCAGGGCTTCCTTCCCAAAGCTCAGACTCCACATGATACTTGGGGATCCTGTAAGGATGAAGATCCAGAGTCAGCAGACCTGGGGTGGGACAGGAGACAGCACACTCCCAGCAAGCCCCAGGGGCGGCCAGTGACACCAGTCAGTAGACCTGGGTGGGACAGGAGACAGCATACTCCCAGCAAGCCCCAGGGGCGGCCAGTGATGCCAGTCAGCAGACCTGGGTGGGACAGGAGACAGCACATGCCCAGCAAGCCCCAGGGGTGGCCAGTGACGCCAGTCAGCAGACCTGGGTGGGACAGGAGACAGCACATGCCCAGCAAGCCCCAGGGGCGGTCAGTGACATCAGTCAGCAGACCTGGGTGGGACAGGAGACAGCACATGCCCAGCAAGCCCCAGGGGTGGTCAGTGACATCAGTCAGCAGACCTGGGTGGGACAGGAGACAGCACACGCCCAGCAAGCCCCAGGGGCAGTCAGTGACGCCCGTCAACAGACCACACACGTCTTGGCATCTGCGGCTTCCAGCTGGGATGGCTGCACCCCAGGAAACTGAGGGGCCCTGTTCACGCTGAGTTCTTGGGGATAAATTCTCATTCCCTCCTCTACGATAATCCTCAGTAATCTCTTGGTTACATGCAAGTCTCAGGCCCTTCCACTTTTCACTGATTTGTTAAGGGCAGAGAAATCAAGAAATTCAGCTTGTCATTTCAGCTTTAGGAGTTGTCAGCTGCAACAGGTGGTCCCCAAACATCCAGAGTATGGGACACCAGCCATTCCTTTATCTTCCTCTCTGGCAAGGTGGCCAGGGAGTAGTAGGTACTGCCCCTTGCTCTTGAATTTTCTAGTTTCCAGTGTTCCCTAGTCCCCCCCACCCCCACCCCCACCCCCACACTAACATATATACTGCTACAGTGGAAATGAATGCATTTATTTTACAGACAAAAAATCAAAGTCAAACACCTTAAATGTCCTCCAAGGCCCTGAATGATCTAGAGTAAGCCTCCTTTGTTTTTCTCTTCTTGGATTCCTTCTCCCCCACCCCCAGGTCCCACCACCACATTCCAGCCATATAGCAACTTTCTGCTTTCTGGTCCTCTAAGGCAGGGTTTCCCAAACCTGCCTGCACTTTACAATCACCAGGGGAGTTTGTAAAACACATAAACCCCTAGGCCACACCCCAGACCAATGAGATCACAGCCCGTTGGAGATGGGAACCAGGCATCAGTAAATTCCAAATCTTCCCCAGGAGACTTCAATGTGGGGCCAAGGTTGAGAAGCACTGCTCTGAAGTTCAAGTGCTTTCTGCCCTCTTTCCTTGTCTCCTCTCCCCCTGCCCTCAGCCCTTTGCAAACCGGCTCCTTCTCATGTCTGGTTTCAACCCAAATGATTCCTCTCTAATGAAGGTTTCCACAAACACGTCATCTAAAGCCATCGTTTGCTTTATTTCCTTCCTGGAACTTACCATAATCTGCTTACGTCTGCATGTATTTAGGGTTAAATCTCTTATTTCTGTTTGTGTTTGTTTATTCTGTGTGCCCTTCACCAAAAACATCAGCCCCATGAGGCCAAGAACCACTCTTGGTTTTGTTTGCACTTAACACAAGGTTTGACCGACTGTCAAGTCTTAACAAATAGTTGGCGAATGAAGAAAAGATCATGCAGACTTTACAGGGAAGTTCAGTGTAAAATGCCCAGAAGCTGTGACTTGGTTTCACGCCTGATCCCTGGGGTCGCACTCCTGAGGAAGGTCTGAGCCTGCAGATGTTTCCCATATGACTTCAGCTCTTCCCATGACCCCCACGAGCTCCCCTCAATTTGAAGTGCCCTTGACTCCTCTGCTAAGACTCCCACTCAGTGTCTTCACCCTTCCACCCTGTGCTTTGTGGAAGCCACACTCTTCCAAAAGGGAGGAAAAATTTTCTCTCTCAGGGATCCACCTTCTTGTAGCCTGTACACTTTGGAACCCAGTCACGAATGAAGGTCGGCTCAAGGTCCCCAGCCGCTGAATTTGGTAGCTCTAAATATGGACAGGTGGAACTGGATCCAAAGAGAAGAAAAGGTGTGGGTGCTCCAATTCTAATTGTCTCTCTACCACAAAGGTAGACTTTCTCCCTGATTCCCTGAGAAGCATGCCCCCTCACCAAAACCAACACTCATTTCTCCCCGAGCAATGCAGTAATAGTTTTTTTTTATCATTAATTTACAATTACATGTGCAATATTACGATTATTAAACTACCCCTTCATCAGGTCCCCCCCACCAACCCCATTACAGTCACTGTCCATCAGCGTAGTGAGATGCTATAGAATCACTACTTGTCTTCTCTGAGTTGTACTGCCCTCCCCGTGCCCCCCCAACATTACATCTGCTAATCGTAATGCCCCTTTTTCCTTCTTATCCCTCCCTTCCCCCCATTTTCCCCAGTCCCTTTCCCTTTGGTGACTATTAGTCCGTTCTTGGGTTCTGTGAGTCTGCTGCTGTTTTGTTCCTTCAGTATTTTTTCTTTGTTCTTATACTCCATATGAGTGAAATCATTTGATACTTGTCTTTTTTCGGCTTGGCTTATTTCACTGAGCATAATACCCTCTAGCTCCATCCATGTTGTTGCAAATGGTAGGATCTGTTTTCTTCTTATGGCTGAATAATATTCCATTGTGTTTATGTACCACATCT
>JAVSCE010013554.1:0-141850 GCA_032199065.1 Smutsia gigantea | reverse complement strand
AGGTGTCTCAGGGCCTCCCTCAACTCTCTGATGAGCTCCTCTGCCTTTGCTTAGATGACCCAGCTCATGAAGGCTGCCAAGAGCGGGACCAAGGACGGACTGGAGAAGACAAGGATCGCTGTCATGCGCAAAGTGTCCTTTCTGCACAGGAAAGATGTCCTCGGTGAGGCACTGCGGGCTCGGCTGGGAGGAGGGTTGGCGCTCAGCTCTGTGACAGCGGGGATGTGTGGGCGAGGTGGCTTGGTGTCTGGGCTCCTCTCGAGGTGGAGATTGGGGCCGAGCCCTTGGTCTTTGTGATGCCATCTTGGTCTCTTGCCTCCGGTGGTATCTGGCTCACCTGGCCTCATCTTTGGGTGCCCCCATTCATTCCTTCCTTTATCCATCCCACATCCAATATTTATTGCATACCTACTAAGTGCAGGATGCAGGGCCACCAAGATGAATTAAGCAGCGCTTCTTCCAGGAGCCCCTGGCACAGTGGGGAAGTCAGGCATGTAAACAGGAAGTGAATACAGATAGACAGGCGGGGTGGTGGGTTACCATGACACGAGTGTGGAAGAAATGAGTATGGAATTCAGGAATGAAAGGTAGGGAAGGTAAGGAAGAAGGAGAGGGAGAGCATAGAACACGGCAGGGGACAAGTGCTCCAGATGGAGCATCGAGCATGTGCTAAGGCCCAGAGGTGGGGAGGAGGTGTATGAGATCTTCATGATGGTCAGCATTTATCGAGTATTTATTGTGTGCCAGGTACTCTCCTAAGGGCTGAAGTACGCTTCCTCACTTAATTCTTATAAACACAAAACAGACACAGAGGCCTGTCCTGTTCCCATTTGGAGATGAGGGAACAGAGAGGTTCAGTGACATGCCTGGAGACACACAGGCAAGGAAGGGATGGAAGAGGGTTGGGGTGACATCTCGGGGCCAGGTCAGCACAGGCATTCAAGCCAGGGAGAATGTTGAGACTTTGCATCCAAGTGAAAAGCTGTGTATTTCACTACCTCCATGCCTCAGTTTCCTCATCTGTACAGTGGGGCTAATATGACATCTGTCTTGGGGCTGTGGTGAAGATGACTGAGCAAGTGTGTGGAAAGAGCCCAGCATTGGCTTCCGGTGGCAGGTGTCGTTCTCATGGGCAGTCACAAGTGGAGGTGTTTGGTGCTAGGAGGGCGTCTCATGGACCTGGCTTCAGGTCCCGGCTCTGCGGCCTCTCGGCGAGTGATCCCGCCGTCCTTCCCGACCTCCAAGCAGCAGGTTCCTCATCTGTGAAGTGGGTCTAACCCACCACTGCATGCGCTGGATGCAGTGCTGGACTTTTGGGGGAGCCCTGGGCCTCATGAGGGAGGGGACAGGCTAAAGACCCATTTCAAACTCAGCAGAGTGGCCTGAAGGAAGAACAGGGTGGCCAGGCAGTGGGCTGGGAACTCTTCCTGGTCACCCTGCCCACAGGCCAGCCAGGCTGCCAGCGGGCTCTCCCCAGGCCCTCCCCGCACCGCCTGTTAGCCCAGAGCCTTTCCTAAAGTGACCCTCCCACCAGAGGCGTTATTAATAGCCGAGGCAGGGCTCGAATCACCAGCCAAGAATGTTACCCAGTGGCGCATGGGGGAAGAGGAAGCCGCGGGGCCGGCGGCTGGGGTGGGTGCGGAGTGATGCCCGGGGTACCATGTGGGCCAGGCAGGAGGGCCTGCGCCACCCCCACCCCCATGCTGTCATCCGCTGTCCCTCCTCCTCCTCCTCCTCTATCTCCTGCTCAGGTAAGGGCCCGCCTGGCTGTCCCTGCTCCCTTTGGCCTCCTGGGTCACTGCTACTTCTTTCTCCCCAGCTTCCCCACGGCACCCACTTCCTGCTGCCCACAGCTGCCACCACTGGCTTTCAGAGCCACGAGCGGCCGGAGTCCCATGTCCCTGTGCTGTGTCTCCCTTGTGGGACTGGAGCCTCCGAGGCCAGACTCCTGTGTTCTGCCTGGCCTCGGGCTGTCTCCTGTCCTGTTGGGGATCTGCTCCCACTCCGGTCTGTATTTCCCTCTCGGTCACCAGTTGAACTTTCTCCCTTTTGGGTCTCTGAGTTTTTTTGAAAGATGAAAACTCAAAGCCCAGTAGCCCCATTCTTCTCAGGGCTTGCTTTCTTCCCCCTTTCAGGCGGCCAGAGAAAAACTATTTTTAGTGCCTAGTGATGGGGACATGGGCTGCCTGGCCTTCACCAGGCCAGCAGCGGGCGGGTCTGAGCAGGGACTGCGACTTCTGGCAGAGCGGGTTCGGAGGGCCGGAGCCCTGATGGCGTGTTGCTTTGTGTCTCCTCACCTGCCGCCGGCTGGCCAGCTGAGCGCATTTATCGAAGGATGGGCTCTCCTAGCCGCGTGTGGCCGTGAGTGCTGAAAGCGGGCACTGATCGCAGGGCCTTTGACCCGCCAGGACCATGGTCTAGGGTGGGTCCCAGCTCCCAGAGCCTGAGCAGGGTGTGTTGGCCTTGCTTGCATGTGTCACCAGCCTGTCTGATTTTCCAGGTGACTCAGAGGAGGAGGACATGGGGCTCCTGGAAGTCAGTGTTACGGACATCAAGCCCCCAGCCCCGGAGTTGGGCCCCATGCCGGATGGCCTGAGTCCTCAGCAGGTCTGTGGGGGCACAGGGTGGGTGGGGATCTTTGGGGAAGGGATGGCTAGGGCCACACAGATCTGGGTCCTGAAAGGCACTCTTGACAGCACCCTGGCTGGGCTGGGGACCTCCTGGGTTCTCTTCTCCATGGGCTGCACAGACTTTCCAAATTGGACCCTGCGGGTTCCAAACTGTTGTGCTGGGGGGCAGGGTGCCCCAGCATTCGGAGCACCTGCTTCTCATCCTCACGGCAACCAGAGCAGCTCCTGTTTCACTATTTCACATAAAGGTGTTGTTTGAAAAAAGGAACTGCAGTAAAAAAAGGGTTGAAGTATTAAATTAACACTGCTCAGGGAGGACTCTGGAGATGCCCAGCCCCACCCTCCATCCACTAGTGGTCAAGCCGGGCCTCAGAGTTACTACGGGCTTCTTCCAAGAGCTGAGGCTCTCAGGTGATGTCTTCCTTCTCCAGAGGGTCACCCCGAGATCAGGGTGGCTTTGCTCTGGGACCTTGGTGGGGTTTTGCATCGGAGTCCCTCCCAGTCTGGGCTTTCCCGGCCACAAACAGGGTGAGAGGCCCCTGCTTTCCTGTGGCTGTGAGGACACCGAGCAAGTCACGTCGGGGCAGCATGCTCAGTGAAGGGATTTGCCAATTTTTTAGTTGGCAGAAAGTCCAGATGTTTGGCCATTTTTGAAAATCAGGGAGATGTGGCCACACCTCCCGTCTTGGGAGTCTTTCTGCCTGCTTCCTTCATTCCCGTTACTTGCCTGGCCCCTGACTGGCACTGAGATGGGAACCCCCTACTCCCTCCCAGTGCAGCAAGCCACTGTTAGGGCTGTTGGAGCCAGATGCAGCCCCAGGCTCCTGCTCGTGATCCAGGGCTCCTCTTCCTCCTGTCGGCTGGGTCTCTGTCCTTGGGAGCTTTTTGTATTTCCTGGATCAGGCAGTAGTAGTTAGCCTCTGCCAGCGGCCCTCAGGCGAGGCGATTTGGCCTCCCCAGAGGACAGCGATGTTTTTGGTTGCCACAGCTGGGAGGTGCTACTGGAATCTAGTGGGCAGGGGCTAGGGAAGCTGGGGGCAGCCTACAGCGCACAGGACGGCTCCATGACAGCAGCTCGCCTGGTCTCAAACGTCGGCGTGCTGAGGTGGGGAACTCTGCTCTGTGAATGGCTTGGGCACCTGGGACTGATGACCGTGCACCCAGCTGTGGGACAGCTTGAAGGACAGTGGCCTGGCCCCTCACACAGCCGTGAGGCTGTGGGCCACGGTCAGGCCTGGGCAGTGGGAGGAGATGGGAAGGGTGTGCCAAAGGCAGGAGGGAGGTGGCAGAGGGGAGCAGGGGTGGTGGTGGTGGGGGGTGCCTGGACCGATGCTCTTAGATGACTGTGGGGGGCACCGTGGATGTCGGTCGCCTTCCCAGCCCTGGCCCAAGGTGAACAGGCTTTCCCTCTAGGACACCTCTCACATACGACACCTTTCTTGAGCTCTGTTCTGACTTTCCTGCACAATAGAACCACCCAGGAAGCTTTAAAAAAAACCTGATGGCCCAGTGGCACCTGACACCCATTCACTCAGCACGGCTAGGACAGGGTTTTGGAGGCAGTAGGTTTACAGATGCTCACATGGTTCCATTGTGCAGCAGTTTGCCGCCCAGCACCTCTGTGCTGCCGTGTCCGCATGAGGGCTTCTGGGCTGGGTGCTCGTTGGCTGCACCTGAGGATGCGTTGCTTTGGGCTGAAGAGCAACAGGACATGAGAGGGAGAGAGGAGGGGTCGGGGCTGTTGAGCCTGAAGCCAGGTCCACTGGGTAGGGCATGGGGGCTCCTTGAGGATGGCCTTGTAGGAGTGGGTTTGGTTAAGAATTGGATCTGCAAGTGGTGGGAGCTGAGGTTTCAGCTTCAACTGAGAAAGAATTTTCTTCTAGAGTTGTCCAGAGACGGAGGAGGCTGCCGGACCTTAGGAGAGGGGGTGACTCCCCTCCTGGCGTCTGTGCCAACAGAGGCTGGGCAGGGGCCCAGTGGTCCCAGGAGCAGGCTCTGGGAGGCACGCGAGCCTCCTGTCCTGCAGCAGTCAGCTCCTCTGGGCATCGCGGCTTCTCCCCCATGACCCGGGGCCCCGCACGCAGCAGGTGCTCACCCTGTGTGGTGGTTGGCGCAGGTACTCACTGCCTTCTGGCCCGAGCAGGTGGTCCGGAGGCACATCCTGGGCTCCATCGTGCAGAGCGAAGGTGGCTACGTGGAGTCTTTGAAGCGGGTACTCCAGGTATGACCCCAGGGGCCTCTTGGGAGGGGCAAAGCAGGCCTTGGAGGGACACTCTATGAGGAGTATTTGGGGACTGTGGGCAGTTTTAAGGGGAATGAGCCAAAGGCCACCATTTTTATGGGGATAAATTGAGGACACCAAGAATCCCTGATGCCTTGGTGTTCACAGGAGGACTGCCTTTTCACAAAGTTGGGGTTCTGCTAAATGATGCCTCTCCCATAGAGGGCACATGGTCCCTTTTGTGCCAGAGAGGACTGTGCCTTCCTGGCCCTGGGGACCGGGCTGTGTCTCCCTGGCATGCCAGCGCTCCCTGAGGCAGGAGGGCAGGCGCACCCTCTCTCTCGCTGTCAGGATGCCCAGGGATGGCCGTGCTGACGCTAGCCTGGCTTGGCTAAATTGTGCTGACCTGTCTGTACAGTTCACTTCCTGAAACGCTGGATCCTCTGTGGTGTCGTGGGCTAGGGGAGTGAGGCCAAGAGGAGAGGAGATTTTTGCCAGGGTTGGAGGGTGTTGCTAACACCTTTGCTTTCCCCTCCTGAGTTCAGATCCACAGAGGGGGAGCCCAGGTGTCTTGTGGGTAGAGATGAAAATGTCCCCATGTTTCTGACAAAGCTGGTTGGAGGGTGTGGCTCTAGGTCTGGGGGCCAAGGGTGATGCTGTGAACAGAGCCAGCCTGGCCTGCGGGGACTGCCTCTGTGGAAAACCTTGCAGGCAGGCATCTTCCTCCCAACCCAACACAGAAGCCATTGGGGGTGAGTTGTGGGTGGGCAAGGAGGGGCCACGAGGCCTCTATTCATAGAGATCTTTCCAGAAAGACAGGTGAGGAGTGAGAGGTAGGAATCCCCCTCCCCAGGGAAGGTCTGCCGTGGCCTGCTGAGTTCTGATTGCCGTGAGGACAGGAGGGTGGGAGGCTTGTGGCCCCGGCCTTGGGGTGCTCACCGCCACTGGCCCCGGCAGGATTACCGCAACCCCCTGATGGAGATGGAGCCCAAGGTGCTGAGCATGCGCAAGTGCCAGGTGGTGTTCTTCCGCGTGAAGGAGATCCTGCACTGCCACTCCATGTTCCAGATAGCCCTGTCCTCCCGCGTGGCCGAGTGGGACTCCACCGAGAAGATCGGGGACCTCTTCGTGGCTTCAGTAGGTGACCCCAGACTCTCTTTCCCAGACCCGCCAATGTAAAAACCATGGCTCTGACCTGGCTGTCCTCCGGGTCAGGCTCCTGCTTCCATCAGGTTGCCTTGTCCAAGCCAGTGGGGCTGTGGGGTGGCAGGGCCTCTGTCTGCCAGGCCTAAGCTGGGAGTGGGCATGACAGCGTCCAGTTTGTCCTTGGACGTGTCTGCAGGTGGGGTGCTGGTGAGGCCAGTGCACTGTCCTGGCTCTGCCCGGGCGCAGTGCCTCCGGGGGACTGGCCAACCTGTGGGCCTGAAGATGCCCTGCCGAGCACTCGCAGAGTGACCGCTGCTCGAGGTGCTCGCCCGGCCTGTGGCCTTGGCCCCCCGAGACTATCAGGGCTCAGTCCCCATTTGGGGGGTGAGGGGTGTGCTGGACTTGCGGGTTTTCAAACTGGAGTCTAGGGACTTCAACTGCAGTGAGATTCGTGGAGTGAGGGAGGGTCAAGTCGGTGGAACTCCACTTTGGTCTGTTTTAGGTAATTGGGTTCTGCTAAAAGGAAAAATGTATTGTTTTGAAAAACCCCAGTGCTCTGTAGATCTGATGCCCTGGTAGGTGGGCCGAGGTGCTTGGGGTGGCAAGGAAGTGCATGTAGAAAAGGGGCATCACACCTGTCCCCCGCTTCTTACCCTGTGGGCAGGAGGGGTGTCCCTGGGCTGTCCTTGGTGTCACCTCTTCCTCCCTGTGACCTTGGGTGTCTTTACTTCTCTGAGCCTGGTTTCTCTCCCTCAGTGGGGTGACGGATTTCCTGACCTCGAGGCCCGCTGTGGCCCCATCAGAACAGTGGTGGCTGGCCCTGAGGGAGGGGGTGCTAGCTGCCCTCCCCCTGGCACCCATGTGGCCCTCCCTCACCATGCCTGCACCGTTTCAGTTCTCCAAGTCCATGGTACTCGATGTGTACAGCGACTACGTGAACAACTTCACCAACGCCATGTCCATCATCAAGAAGGCCTGTCTCACAAAGCCTGCCTTCCTCGAGTTCCTGAAGGTGGGCCTGAGGGAGCTCCGGGGCCCCTCTTAATGGGGTGCTGGCCGTGGTGAGGGCAGGAAGGGCTCTCAGGTGGGAGGGGGCACTATAGCCGGGATGGGCAGCGTCAGTCCCCATGGGAACTGGGCCCTCACCGTAGAGGGTCGGCGAGTGATTCCATCTCGTCCCCAACAGCGGAGGCAGGTGTGCAGCCCTGACCGCGTCACGCTGTACGGGCTGATGGTGAAGCCCATCCAGAGGTTCCCACAGTTCATCCTGCTGCTTCAGGTACCACCTGGGGTTCCGGCAGCGCCCGACCCGCAGGGTGCTCTGCGGGCCTCTCATCTGTCATCCACCCACCCATCTGCTGTGGGGAGGGAGGAGCCTTACACCCTTCTCCCGTCCCCCTCTGTCCACTCCTGGAGGGTCCCTATCTAATTGGACAGCTTATTTTGCACGTCCAGTATGGAATGCTGAGTGGCTGGTGTGGCATGAGCCCAGGTTTTGGGAAGGGATTGAAGGGCATGTGGAGTCCCAGGACCTGCAGGGCCCCTGTCAGGAGTGCGACCGCTCAGTAGATGAGCTGACCTTGGTCACTTGAGGCCTCCTGAGAGGCCATTAGCCCCCCACAGTGGGCCCCAAGAGTTTGGGGTGCCTCCTCTGATTGCTGAGGGTCCTTTATTGGGGGTGAGTCCCCACTGCTGAGCTGGGAAGGGTGCTGCCAGGCTGGGGATGCAGCAGTGTCCTCAGAGATGCCAGCTCTGGGAGGGGCTCTCATCTCAGCATACTGTTGATTGGTGAGTCAGGGATTGGCCGACACATTTATATGATTTTTACTTTCATTAGGTGTTTCTTGAGGCCTTGCTCTGTGTCAGGTTCTGTCTGTCCTGGCTGCACGCTGGGCCCTTTCACACCTGGTCTCCACAGGAGGTGTGGAGCGGGAAGCTTTGATCCCAGGCCAGGGGAGGGTCTGCTGGGTGGGGGTTCTCAGTCCTCTCTCTCTGGGCCCTGGCAGGACATGCTGAAGAACACCCCCAGGGGCCACCCGGACAGGCTGTCGCTGCAGCTGGCTCTCACGGAGCTGGAGACGCTGGCCGAGAAGCTCAACGAGCAGAAGCGGCTGGCTGACCAGGTGGCGGAGATCCAGCAGCTGACTAAGAGCGTCAGTGACCGCAGCAGCCTCAACAAGGCGAGTGCCAGGACTCCCTCCCTGCCTGCACTCTGACCTGTGTGCCGCCTCCCCACCTGTCGCTGCGCCTCCTGCCTGGTGGCCACCCAGCAGGTGGCAGTGTTCTCTGAGGGAGGGGATTCCTTGTTTCTCTCTGAGCCCTCAGACCTTACGCGAGGATTAGTATCAACTGGACCGTCACTTTCGTTACTGTTCATGTTATTTTAGGATAAGAGCTGACTTTTTTCCATCAGTGGTAAAAACATGATGTTCCAGTATTGTGCTTAAGTGAGTCGGCTTTAGAGTCAGAATCTGGGTTTGAATCCAGATTTTGCCCCTGGTACTTGCTGTGTGGCCTCAGGGGAGTCACCCAACCTCTCTGAACTTCACTTGCTCCTTCCGAAACGAGGCGAGTTCTGTGGCACCCGATCCCAGGGCCCATGAGAGGCAAATGAGGGACTAGGCCAAGCCGCAGGCCCAGAGTCGAGTCCTTAATACAAGGTGGCTGTTGTCATTATTAGTGTTATTTTGAAAGAAGGAGAAAGATGAAGAATCCATGCCATGTTTTGTGGTTGCAACTTAGGATCATTCTAGCAAAACTATCTTGGAAAACTGACAAATGAGTCTGTAGAGAACCCTGTTTTTAAAACACAAAAGCAGTACAAAAAAACCATAGTCCCTTCCTGGAGTCACCTCTTGTAAACTTCCGTCTCTCTGTTTCCCTGGCAGCACCTAGCATGAGCCACCTGCAGGGGCACACAGATCTTGGAGGTCCCGCATCCTGGGCCCCACCTTCTTTCACCAACCAGAGGGCAGAGGTTGTCGGAGGTGCTTCAGGGTGAGATGACCCTGCCTCCGGACATGTCGGCAAGAACACAGCCTGTTCTTCAGGGCAGGGACGTTGTGTGGGGTCACAGGGAGGTGTTAAATCTTGGAGAAAAACCGGAGCCTCCTGGCTCTGGACCCCCAAAGCAGAACTAGGGCCAGTGAGATTCCAGCCACATGGGGTGAAACTTTCTAATAGTACAGGAAGGGTTGCTGGGAGGACAATAGCCCTTTCCATGTGTACCGCACTTAATGGTACATAATGTTAACTTACATGGCTGTCTGTAATCTTCACCATGGGCCTTTGAAGCAGGGCTGGGACAAGATAACCTGCAGGGTCCCTTGCAATTTTAAGCTTCAGGGGTCCTACATCTTAAGACTCTCCTACCTAGGGCCAAATGCAGGTTGCACATGTGTCTTTAGGTCCACACAGTATTAAGGATGAGGAATTAGTTGCTAACATTTAAAAATGGAGAGACATCCCATAAAATTCAGACCTGTAGATCTTCTTGAAGGGTTGGAAGAGCTGGCACTGTGGCCCACCTTCCTGCATGGCCCCAGTCACCTGGTAACTGCTGCCCATATCACCTCAGTCCTACGTCCTTCCAGGCAGGACTCCCTGACCAGGCCACACAAGTCTTCTATTTTGGAATGTCTCTCGAAGAAAACACCTCAACCAGCCCTGGCCACCTGGGCTGCTATTTAATGGTCTTTGCAGTTGGGAGGTGTCTTCTCTGTCCCCTCCTCTAGCTCCTGTTCTGTAGCTGAGAGGGTTTCTTTTGCTTCAGCTCCCACATGTGTGCCACTTCAGTGGGCATTGATGGCCGGCGAGGAGAAAATCCTTCTCTAGAGCAGTTCCTCTGGGCATAGCTGTCTGCGCTCTTCTGCTTTATCCCCCATGGGGACCCAGGCAGTAAAGACAGTGGTCACTGGCTGGAGGTCAGGGAAACCTGTTTGGTGTTGGGCAAGGAACAAAGGCTCTGAGCCTCAGTTTCTCCACCTGTCAAGTGGGGGTATTTTCGAGATGTGGGTTGTTGTCATGAAGGGTGTGGTGATGGCTGTGCCCTGTGCCTTCCCTCGCCAGGGCTCCCTTGGGCAGTCTGCGTCAGTTCTGAGGCCATCCGATGATTTTCCTCTTGCCATCTGTCAGATGGCGAGAAGCAGAAGTGAAACAGGGTGTGCCTGAAACCACACTGGCTATTTCAAAATATGCCTGCTCAGGGCCCTCCAAAGGGGTGTTTGTGCAATATCTGGGTTTTCTTTTTCCCTTTTATCTGCCTAAGGGGCAGGGGAATGGTTGCCAGAAGCCCAGGGAACTTTTCCCTCCTGAGTTTTGGATCCCCACACACTTTGTAGTCTTCCATGGGGCCTGCTGTCCTTAGGGTCCCAGCCATGTTCTCATGAGCTGGCGGTCAGCTTGGTGGAAGTGGCAGGGTAGGGGAGCCTGGCCTTAGCAGTTATGGGGGAAGCCCTGAGATCCCGAGTCCAGGGGAGCAGTGGGGCCTTCCCTGGCCCTGTTGCACCCAGCTGGAGGATGTGCAGCTGGCTGGCTGTTCCAAAAGTGCACATGGCCTGGCTCCATCCTGTGCTGTCACTCGACTGGTGCTGGGTCTTAGCAAGTGACTTTACCTCCGGAATCTCAGTCTCTTCCTTTGGGGATGGCCTCAGGGGACTGCTGAGCTGATGAGATGAGAAGTGGAATATTCAGTGCCCAGCACAGAGTGGGCACTGAGTACCATCTGGCATTTGTGTTGACTTGAGAAACACGATTCTTCGGAGAACAAGGGTATTCCCTGCAGAGGAGACTTTGGGGTGACCCGCCTTTTCTCATCGAAGATGGGAGGGAGAGGAGGGCGACTGGTATCGTCAGGGTCCTGGGTTTTGAGAATGAAAGTTGTTTAATACTCCCTCCCGCCCTCCCCAAATCCCAATTAGTCTAAAGGTGTTTTCCAGTGGGCCCCTGCGTGGGATGGCGGGCCCATGGGGGTCTTGATGTCCAGCCTGAGATTGGCAAACTCCTGGTCAGATGCCTGAGGCTCAAAGGTCTACTGCTACCTCAGAGGGTCACCTTACAGACCAGCAGACCTGTCCTGACCCCATCACGTGGTGAGACTGGCCAAGGTTGTTCAGCAGGACAGGGCGTGGGGGCAGGACCTGTCCTGCTCGAGGCCACACCTCTTCACACTGAGGACTGTCAGCGGCAGCTGTTGGGACAGCAGAGTGCACCGTGTGCCACGTGCAGGGCCAGCCTGGGCGTGTGGTCTGCGCCATCACAGAGCCAGTGCTCAGGAGGGCCCCACACTTGGTTTAATGCTCTGCTGTCACCATGTGGAAACTCTTGATGAGTTTTGAGCAAGGGCTGCGTTTTCATCTTGACCTGGCCTTTGCAAATCACGGAGCCAGACCTGGGCACGTGTCACCTTGGAATCTGAGTGGTGGAGGTTACGGCTCCGTTTGACAGCCGAGGAGGCTGAGGTGTGGGGAGGTGAGGTGACCTGCTAGAGGGCTTGTAGCTGGTGAGCAGGGAGCCCGGGTGGGAGCACATGTCTGCGGCTGCAGAGTGCGTATTGCTGGCCCTGACGGTTGTGTGGGACTCCCAGAGGGGCCGGCTATGGCCAGTGCATCTGCAAAGAGGTGCCGGCTGCTGGGCAGTTTGAATCCAGCATGTGTCCTCCAACCTCCTCCCCAGTGCCGTTTGCCACCAGCGGGCGGAGGGTGTGGCCCCCTTTGTGCACAGCTGGAGGAGTCTGGGTCTTTGGCATGGTGACCTCTGTGTAGCAGCCTGTGTGCCATGCTGATGTTGACTCTGCTCTGTCCCCTGCCCCCAGCTGCTGACCTCAGGCCAGCGGCAACTGCTCCTGTGTGAGACACTGACTGAGACCGTGTATGGTGACCGCGGGCAGCTGATCAAATCCAAGGAGCGCAGAGTCTTCCTGCTCAATGACATGCTGGTCTGTGCCAACATCAACTTCAAGTAAGTGGGCCATCACCCCTCCTTGGGAACCCCCTTCTGTTGTGTCCCAGGCTCTCCTGGTCTCACTCTGACTGATGGGGTCCCATGTGGACTTGGCTTAGGTCTCTGATATCCCGGCTTCCTCTTCCATCCCTCTTGGCCTGTTCTGTCCCCGGCCCCCAGAGCTAGGAAGTACCTAGAGAGGTCATCAGGGGCAACCCCTGGCTCTGGGCAGCTGTCCATTGTACAGAGTGGTCTGCTCTGGAACTCTGCTGTTGGTCACTGAACAGCCTCCTGAGTTTTTACCACTTTGAAATTGAAGATTCTTCTTTGCGTCCAACCCAAATCCCTGCTGCTTAAATAAACTGGTTTTCCTCTGGGCCAGATCGCAGCGTTTCTCCTCTTGAGTCTTTGCCTTTCCCCCACTGTGCAGAACATCTTCTCCCTGCAGGAGCCTGCTTTCCTGGTTCTGGGTCAGAAGTTGTAGAAATGCCCAGACTGTGCCTGGAAGAGTTGGAGCCCTGGATGGTGCAAGGGCCATTCTTTAGACCAGAGCCTGCAAACTCTGGTTCATGGGTTACATCAGGCCTCCAGGAATCTTTCATTTGACTCACACAAGGAGTTCACAAAAATTGAGACATTTGACTTCTCTTGAAAATTTTGACATTCTGGTCCCACATTGCCCAGGAGCTGAGTCATGAGGTCTCTTCCCTAGGGCTGCTCTGCTGTTGCTCAGGGTCCCCACCTGGCCTGGTTCACTCACTTGCGCCCCCTACCTGGCCCTGTAGGCATTGGGGATTATGACCCTTTACCAATGAGCCTGTCCAGTCAGACTCATCCACACCAGTGGAGGAGAATCTCTGCTCTCAGTATTTGACTACACATTAAAAGACGTCACGGAGACAGCATGACAACAACTGGGATCCAAAAGGGAGCTCACCTGCAGTGGAATGTTAACCCCACTGGAGGACTCATGGGGAGGGGGCTCCTGGTTTAGACTCCACACCCAGCCTCAGCTGGGGCAGTCAGGCCAGAGAGTGGACTCGGGGAGTATCCGTGGCTGTGGGTCACACATCCTGGGAGGGCAAGCAGGGCTGTTTGGGGACCTGCACAGTCACTCATCCTCCGCCTGCCCGTCCGTCTACCAGTTAATCCATCACACATGTAGTGAGCCCTTCCTTTGTGCCAGTTTACATGTCTGGACAAGACCTGGCCTGGGTAGGGAACTCAGGCATGGAAGCCTGTGTCCCCGATCCGTGTGGGGGTGTTTGCGGGGGTCTCGCTCACTCACCGACCTATTCCAGCACTGTGATTTTTAAGTCCCATTTATGTCCGAGCCCCAGTGTCTGCCCCACACCCTCTGCAGGGCTGCAGCTCAGGACCTAGTATGGTTTGAGCCTGTAACGGAGATGCTAGTGTCTCCCTTTTGCAGGATCAGTTTGGGTGATTTGGGGTGAGCTAATACAAGCTTCCTAGCAGGGCCATTGTGGGAATCAGTGTGGTCCCCTCTGCCCTCACCTGGACCCTGTTGCATGGCTCCATCCGAGGAGGCCGCCTGTCCTTTGGCTCTGATACCCAGCCCCGTGGCCCGCCTCTGCAGGTCTCAGCCCCCATGGAAATCACTCAGTAAAAGTAACGACCTGCCCTTCCTTTTTGTCTTTCTCCCCAGGCCTGCCAACAACAGGTAGGGGTCTGGGGGCTCCAGACCATGGGGGCATGTGATTCTGGATCTGGGGCTAGGGCCTGGGCGCCTGGGTGCTTTTGCCTTATCGACAGCTCCCCGCTCTGCCCGGCTTGGTTTTGGCCTGGGGCCTTATGCTTGGCTGAGCTGGTGTGCTGAGGAGTGGCACTCTGTCCTGGCCCAAGGTCTGGGGAGCTATGGGCTCTCCAGGGCCTCATCCTCTCTGTCCCAGCAGGGGCCAGCTGGAGATCAGCAGCCTGGTGCCCCTGGGGCCCAAGTACGTGGTGAAGTGGAATACGGCGCTGCCCCAAGTGCAGGTGGTGGAGGTGGGCCAGGAGAGCGGCTCCTATGACAAGGACAATGTGCTCATCCAGCACGCTGGTGCCAAGAAGGCTCCTGCTTCAGGCCAGGGCCAGAGTGAGTACCTGTCTGGGGAGCACGTCTGAGCTCATGGGCCTGTCTGGGGACTACCTCCTCCACACCGGGCCACGTGGCCGAGAGGCTCTGCTAGTTTGCAGCCCCACAGACACACACCCATGACCCACCTGCCCCGCACACCACATCCGGTGCCATCACACCTTCACCCTGCATGCTGGACACCATGCTGCCCATCCCCTGCAGCCCTGTATACCCTCATGCACATATGTGCATGCACACACGATGACTTTGGGTCAGAAAGTGTGACTCTGAGCCCTTGCCCGGCCATTGCCTGTTTCCCTGTGGGACCTTGGCAGGTGTCGCCTCCTCTTTGTGCACACTGTGGGGCCCAGGTGACACTTTCTCTGCCATCTAAACCCTCAGGGAGCAGGCCCAGTCTGGCTCTGCCTGGCTCCTCTTTCCCTCGTCCTGACCATGCCCAGACTGTTGGACATAGGAGAATGAGAACTTGGTGTGACCTGCAGCACCCAGGCACTTTCCTCCATCTCCGCCATGGCTGCCACACCTGCCCAGGGCGGCTGCAGCGGCATCCTGCCCGCTGCCCTTCCAGCCATCTTTGTCCTCTTTCTGCCCGTCCCCCACCCATCCCCAGAGCTGACTCTTCAAAATGCAGGTCAGATCTGTGTGTGTTACCTGCCACCCTAAAATCTGCCAGTGGCTTCCTGCTCGTCAGGGTAAAGTCCCAGGTCCTCTCTGGGGCCACAGGCCCTTCCTTCCTGGGGGTGCCACCCACTGCCTGCCTCAGCCCACTGTTCCTCCCGAGGCTTGGCCACACTGGTCTCTCGGCTCCCTCCTGCCCCAGGGCCTTCTCCCACCCGTGCCCTTTCCAGAGCGTTCTCCTGCCACCCAGTTTGTCTGGTTTGCCCTTATTCATTTTAGCTCAGATGGCACCTCCTCAGAGAAGCCTTTTCTGCTTCCTTCAGATTGGTGCAGACCACCCCCCTTGTGTGTGCTCACAGCCCGGTTTTATGTTCACCTTCCTTGCTGACGGTCTGGTTGCTGTCTCTCACCAGGAGGCTGGAGTGGGTTAACAAACATTTGTTGGATGAAGGAAAAATTCTGAACTGCGGGGCTAGCAGACAGGAGCGTTGTGCCTGGGTGATCCTTCCGGGGGCTGGGAAGGCGCTTTGCCCTCCCTCCCTCTCTCTGCAGCCAGGCTCTGTCTATGGCCTGACCTGGGAGGTTGCCTCACAGGCTGCAGGCACTGCTGGAAACTCTGAGGGTAATTGCACCACACCATCTTCCCATGGGAGGGCTGGGCCAGACAGCTGTGCCCACCTCCAGAGGCTGCGTCTCTTTGCCCGGGTGTGTGAGCAGGACGGTCTGTTCACAGAAACCCCTCTGGGAAGGGCTCCTTGATACCATTGGCCCACCTTGGAGACACTGTCAGCCCAGCTTGACTCCACTCTCCCCGACTGCTCTGGGGCCCTGGCTCTGGGACCCCTTTCCTAGGACTGTTTTGTCTGTGGCCGCATTTCCCCAGCCAGAGTAATACACTGCCAGGTCCCCTTTAAAGTGGGAAATAGACATTTTTGTTGAACCTCCGTTGGCCTTGAATGATTTTTTATTATATTGTTATTCAAATATGTGCAAATATAAGACTAGGTATAATAAAGACCTTATGCTTAGATCCCTTGAACAACCATAAAACCAAAACAAAATCACAAAAGGGATAAAAATGAAGCTACGAAACAATAAAATCCAAATTAACCGCATTAATTTAATGTGATGGATGATGTTTTGCTGGAACCAAACTGCTCACAGTATGGCGGTGGCCCTCTCACGGGGCAGGTTTTTCTGCCTTTCCTCTGCCACAGGGCGCCTTCTGGCGACCTGCATTTCCCCCCAGCTCACCCCGCTGGAGTCACTGCGGAGCGTGCCTCTGCCCTTCTTCCGGTGTGAACACCTCACTTCCCTGCCGCCCCCCACTTGCTCCTTGCTCGTCCCTTGGTGACCATTCAGGCAGCCCTGCTCCGTGCCAAAGTCCTCAGAAGCCCTAACGTCAGGCAGCAGAATGTGACTTTAAAGTCATCATAGCCATGTGACTCAGGATGGACATCTGTTTTTTAGAAAACCATCTAAATGAAAACCCAACATAAGCTGCTCCCCCAGGATATCACAAGCCCTCATCTGGAGAAACCGTGGTCTATAGAAGACAGCCCTGATTTCCTGGCGTGGCATTCAAGGACTCCCCCGTCTGGTCCTGCCAATCCCTCCTGCTCTGTCTCTCGCTGCTCACCCTCTACGCCCCCAGTACTACAGTTGTATCATCACCAGAGAGCTAGGCACCCTCACCCTCTGTCACTGTCCCATCACCCTAATATCTTTCTTCTTAGTATCACTCCACCACCTCACTATCTGTGGCTGTCAACTGACTGCTTCCTTCCCCCTCGTCTACCGGGTCATATCTGTTTTGTTCACAGCTGTCTGTCCAGCACTTGGAATAGAATTCGGCACATAGTAGGTCTTCAGCATCTCTTTGAACAACCTGCTATTCGTAGGCTTCCTCAAGCCACAGTGGCTTTGCACGTGCTGTTTTCCTTTTTGGTGGTATCCACCACGCTACCAATGCTGTGAAGGCTTCTCACTGCTTGCAGGCACAAGACTGGCTCTCAGTCTTCTGGTCCCATGACCCTTTGTACAGACTGAGTGTGTCCTGGGTCCCAGGGGCTAGACTTTACCTGTGATTGGATCTGTCCCCTGAACAGACTGGGGAACTCTGTCAGGGTGAGAGAGCCTGGTAGTGTTTCCTTCTGTACGTCTGGTGCCGTATCCCCAGGGTGACAGCTCTTCCTTTCTGCAGAGAGCAGGTGCTTGGGTTCTTGTTAGAGTCTTCCCCACCCCGAGACTGAGTTGAGTCTCTTTTCTGCCCAGATAAAGTGTACTTCGGCCCCCCGCGCCTCTTCCAGGAGCTTCAGGACCTGCAGAAGGACCTGGCTGTGGTAGAGCAGATAACCTTCCTCATCAGCACGCTGCATGGCACCTACCAGGTACGCAGGGTAGGCCTGGCCTGGTTGGGCAGCAGGCTGCTCCCTGTGGGTGGTGTCCAGACTCAGCAGGCAGAGTGGGGAGGGCTCCTCTCTCAATGCAGGGCTCAGACATGCCCCTGGCTTCTGAGCTCCCACAGGCGGCAGGAGCTGCTAACTGCCACCACCTAGAAGTCTGGTGTGTGGCCTCTGGTTTGGGTTGAAGCTCTGGATTGGGTTAAGCGGGGCCTGACTGCGTGGCTTTTCTTTTGGTTCTCTGCATAGTGGCCAGTTGGTCTTGCAGCCTTTTCCTGGGCCCCAGGAGAGGAAGCTGGCTGGGAGGGTGTGTCCCTCTCAAAGGAGGGGCGCTGGTGGGGTCTGAACCAAGGACTGGGAAGCCTGCCTTTGGCCTGGAGCACAGGGAGTCAGCCCCCTGCTTGGGCTGGATGAGCTCTCTAGGTTGAACTCTAGAATGTCCCCCCAGTTCCTCTCCCCCTGGGGTGCCCTGATTGCTGTAGGATCTGGGGTGGTTTTGGGGGAGCCGGCAGGCTGTGTGGTGACCTCCCTTGTCCTCCTTGACTCTAGAACCTGAACATGACTGTGGCTCAAGACTGGTGCCTGGCCCTGCAGAGGCTAATGCGTGTGAAGGAGGAGGAGATCCACTCTGCCAACAAGTGCCGCCTTAGACTCTTGCTGCCTGGGAAACCTGACAAGTGAGCGGGAGGGGCTGCTGATGAAGTGGGGGTCTTGGGGGGTGCCCGGAGCCCTCCTCTTAGTCAGTATTGTGGTGGTGGCTGAGGGTGGGTATGCTCTGGCTGGGCTCAGCTGGTGTGGTGGATGATGAGCTCGTTTTTGAATGAATGAATGAGCAGTCGACTTGCTCATACCGTGGTGAGCCCCGTCCTCTGCTGGGAGACTGACTCTCTGCTGTTGGTTGGTTCCATGTGTGCCATGCCCTTCCCACTCCTAGGACCCTAGGACCAGGCTCAGGTCTCTTCTCACGGACCCAGCCTCACCCCAGCATGGCCCCTGCCTGCCCCCAAATGTGCACATGGGCGCTTGTGTTCATAGATCTGCAGCTGATGTTTGTGACAGATTGAGCACTTAACCCAGCAGATATTGGGAAGGATATCTGATCCTGTTTTATAGATGAGGAAGGCAGCCTCAGAGAGTTACCTGATAGGCCCAAGGCCACAGAGGAGGAGGTGGAGCTAGGTTCTGAGGGGGTCTAACTCTGATGCCTACCTGGTGCAGTGAAGGGGCTCGGAGCCCAGGTCTCGACCTCATGGGTGGAGGGATGGTGGGGGCAGATTGCTACGAGCACAGTGGCTGCAGGGAAGGGAAGGTGGGAGCACTGTTGTTTTGGGCAGGGCCTGAGCCCAAGATGCAGGCTTCAGGGGTTGATCCTGAGAATCAGCACCTTTGAGCTCCAACCTGCATGTGCCACTTCCCAGCTTAGTGGCCTCACCCATCTCCCTTCCCCTCTCTGCACCCTTTTCTTCCCCTGTGCCTTGGAGGGCTAGTGACACTGGCCCTACCCACTCCCTGGGGGCGGGGATCGCCCACTGCAGGGAGCAGGTCCAGGGAACTCTGAGGGGCCCCCCTGATCCAAGGCAAGGTGACAGTGTGATGACAACTGTGACCTCCAGTGCCCCAAGCCTGGGCGCAATGTCACTCATTCATGGGTCCCTTTAGCAAACATTTACTGAGCAGCTGTGCTGTGCCAGATGCTGGAAGCAGACCTGAGTGAGACCTGTTCCTCCCTGCAGATGCTCCAGTCAGACATTCACAGGTGTCTGACTAGGCCTGTGGAAAGCCAACCAGGTGGAGCCCTGGACAGGCCTCTCAAGTTTCAGCCTGCGGAGGGTCAGGCCCCCTCCAACTTTGCTAGGCACCCAAGCCAAGGTCCCTGGGGTGGGGCTGGGCAGGGGAGAGCCACATGGCTACTCTGGGGAGGTGCCTCCCTCCTAGGGCCATGGGGTGTGGAGAGCTCCTTCCCCAGGGGACTGCGGCTTTGCCGGACTACTGGCCTCTCTGCCCACACTGATGATCTGAGGAGACCTTGCTCTGTCTGTAGGGCATGTGGGGTGAGGGGTGAGCTGGGTGCTTACCCAGGGGAAGTCTGGCCCTTGTTCTGGGTGCTCACGCTCCTCGCCCTTCTCACTGCAGGTCTGGCCGCCCCATCAGCTTCATGGTGGTCTTCATCACCCCCAACCCCCTGAGCAAGATCTCCTGGGTCAACAGGTTGCACTTGGCCAAGATTGGACTCCGTGAGTAAAGCCCGGGAGAATGCCTTGGGGACAAGGGTGCAGAGAGGGGAGGTTTGGGGTGTATATGTGTGAGTGGGTGGGGGCATCCAGGCTCATGGGGGGCAGAGAGGCTTCCGAGTGGGAGGGAGGCTGTGCAGTGGAGAAACTGCTGGGGCAGGGTTCTGGGTGCTGGGGCCCTGTTCAGTGACCTTGGATGGTCACTTCCCCTCTCTGAGCCTCAGTTTCCCCATCTGTATAGTGATGGGCGTTGACAGAAGGTAAATAGTGGTTACCAGGGACCTGGGGGAGGGAAGATGAGAGTGACTGCTAAGGGTTTTTTTTTTGGTAGGGGTGATGAAAATGTTCTAAGTAGATAGTGGGACTGGTTGCCCAACCCTGAATATACTGAAAACCAGGGAGGTGTGCAGTTTAAAAGGGTGCCTTTTATGGTAGCTGAATTATAGCTCAGTATAGCTGTTACCAAAATATCTGATGCAGGTTAGACTAAATGATTCTCAACTAGGACCTCTTTGTTATTTCTTTCTCCCATGCACCCACTAATAATATATACATAAATAATGGACTTTTATATTTATAGAGCACTTCCTGTATGGCAAGCTTTTTTCTAAGCATTTTACACAAATCTCTTTCATTTCACATTCATGAGACCCCTAAGAGGTAGGTCTGTTGTGAACCACTTTTTGGAGCTGAGGGTTCTGAGGCCCAGAGAGGTGCAGTGACTTGCCCGAGCTCACACAGCAGGAAGGGGCAGAGCGTTCAGACCCAGGGCAGTTAGCCTGCAGAGCCCACTCTCAATTCCTGTCCACTCTGCTTCCTCAAGTTGGGGAGTTTCCATCTGCCAAACCAAGTTAAGTTGAGTTGTAGTCACCCTATTTGTCCCGTTCTTGCATTGGCGAAAGCCCTAGGTCCTTGCTGATCAGAGCTGTTACTCCCAGTGATACTGATGGACTAGGAGTCCCATTTGCTGATTTCAGCCAATGTCAGGGAGCCTTTTTTGTTGTTGTTGTTTTTGTTTCTGGTATGATCTTTTTATAGGTAAATGTATATTTCTAATAGGTTCTAAAACATTTGTGCAAAGAAGGTAGGACCTTTTTCACTGGCTTTCATCAGTTAAAAAAATGACTTACTGAGTCTCTACAGTAACTTTAGGCCTAGGGGAGAAGAACAAGGACAAAAACAGAAAGCTCCCTGCTCTTGGGGGACTAACGGTTTGTGAGGGGCAGGCTCAAATTCCACAAGGAGCCAATCAACAGGGAGCGGTGGTGCTGGGAAGGGGGTAGAGCTGGGTGACGTGACTGTCACCGGGCTGGGGGTCTGGACTGCTGTCAAGGAGGGCCTCTAAAGAGGTGACATCTGAAGCCATACAGAAATCTGGGCATAGCAATCTAGGCTTCAGAACAGCAAGTGCAAAGGTCCTGAGGTGGCCAGTGCTAAAGAATGGGGAGAGCTAAGTAGGCAGGTGGAAGAGGGGCAGGTTTTCCAGAAAGCCAGGGCAAGGTGTATGGAATTTGTTCTGGACATGATAGGAAGCAGTTCATGTAGTGAGAGCCGGACAGTGTCATGATGCCATTTCCATTTAAGTGGGTTCTTCTGGCTGGGGTGCTGAGGGGGCATGTGGAGTCAGGGAGGTAGTGGGGAGGATGTTATGGCTTTGGAGGAGCCAGGATCAGAGGCTTCTACTCAACCAGTCCCTTCTTGGACCTGGTGCTGACATTGTACAAGTTTCTGTTGGATGTTCCTGGTTGATCGGGAGCCCTGTGGAAGGTGGAGAAAGGATTTTAAGCAGAGGTTGCCCCGGCTGTGGCAGTTCTGGACCAAGGAAGGTTAAGGTGGCTCCCCGGCCAGGCACCGGGCCACACTCTCCCCTCCCGCCCTGTCGAGCAGTTCCATCACAGGCAAATGCTGCAGCCCTGTTTGTACACATGCTCTCAAGGCAGGTAAATCTCTGAACCCCAGATGCTTTGCTGAGTGGGGCTTGGTGTTGGAGGGAGGGGAGCTGACTGATGTAAGCATCGCCTTTCTTGGCTGCCTGTGTGAAGATGCTCGGCTGCCTTATCTCTGCACAGTTTCACTGCAGCAAAAGTTTTAATGGAAGGAGAGTCATTTGAAATCTTATTTGAATGCCTGGGTTCCCCTGGGGCTTGAATAATTCGTTCCTTTTATTTTGCCAGTTTGTCTTTTTATCTGCAGTGCCTGGTGGGGGGGGGTGGGTGGGTGGAATATGAGCCTGTTAGTAATAGAATATGTTAAAAACATTTATTCACAAAGGATGTTATTTCTTTAATTTTTTTCTTTTCGTATCTTTGTCTCTCCGTGACTACAGTGTGCCGAGATCATAACCCACTGAAGACCGAGCAAGGAGAGGCCTGGAGGGGAGGCATCTGGGGCCTGGGGTGGGGGGTCATTTCTGCCCCTTGGAAGGGCAGGGTTCCCTGGGGAATCTAGGGACCCAGTTCACACCCCACATGGCCACTGCCCTGCTGCAGGGTTCTGGTAAAGGCGGGCTCCCTCCTCACTTGGACTGGAGCTCCAGGGGCCCTTTCCCCCATTGCATTTTGGGTCTTAGCCCCCCATGAAATGGAGCCACACGGCCTGGGTTCAGTTCCCAGCTCTGCTGCTCAGCTCCAGATGCCCTAGTTGGATTCTCCATCAGAAAATGGGGATGACGCCAGCGACCCCCTCACAGGGCTCCGAGCCTGCAGGGAGATAGAGTGTGGGAGAAGCTTCTGGGACAAGTGGTGCCTGCATCTCACTGATGGGGAAGTGACCGGCCTAAGGTCACACCTGATTTAGTGCAGAGCAGGGCCCAGTGCCCACTCATCTCTCTCTGCCAGTTAGTTTCCCGGAAAAGGGTTGCAGGTAGAAGGCCTCAGAGGAGGAAGAGGTGAGGCAGGGGGCTTCCTGCGCCCCCTCCCTGCGTCTCCTCACCCTGTGCAGCCCTCAAAGTGCTGCATCCCTGACCTTACACCCTGTGGGCCCTGGAGGCCTCTCCTGATGGCCCTGCTTGTTTCCACTTCTCCAGAGAACGTGGGCTGATCTCGTGCTCCCAGGAACATAGCTTCAGGGGGCAGCCGGGGGCTCCTGCCCTGCTGCCCCTGACCTGTCAGTTTCCCGGTCCTCACGATGATGATCATGGAGTCCTGAGCATGGCCCAGGGGGCGTAGCAAGCACATTCTAACCCTCATCTCTACCAACCCCCGATCAGCTCAGAGGCCTGGGACCTGCCCACGCCCTTGGCTGGCAGCGGGGGATCTGCTCTCTGCGAATGAGGGCATTGACCGTGGGGCCTGACTCAAGGTTTACCCCAGCTGGTGACCATGGCCCTGTGTCTGGCCTCCCTCAACAGCACTGTGTCTCTGGGCAGGGGAGGGGTGTTTGGATAAGGTGTGTGCTGAGAGGCTCCACCAGCCCTGATGTCTGTGGCTGTGGCCAGGTGCATCTCCATGATGCTTGGAGGTGTGAAGGGGCCTTGAAGGCAGCCTTGGATTTGGGAAGGTAGAGGAGGGCAGTCTGGGCTGTCCAGTGGGGCGGTAGTGACCGGCAAGGCCGACGCTGGGACTGAGCACAGGAGGAGTGTGGGAGGCAGCTCAGGCTGCAGAGGCAGGGCCAGGTGGTGAGGCATAGTCTGGTGAGGGTGGCCCCATGGGCAGCTGCCCTCAAGCATGGTAATAGGCATTCTCTCACCCTCAAGGACAGTGGTCATAATGGGTGCTATTTCATGAGGCATTAAATATATTCTTCCCAGTGCCCATGACTCTGAATGGTTGGAATTATTTTCCCCATCTCCCAGATGAGGCCCTGGGCTTAGAGAGGTGACGTGTCCAGCTCTGTGTCACACAGTGAGCAGGCTGAGTTGGGGTTTGCTGGCCCTTTCTGGCAGAGTCAGCCTCCTGCAGCCGGCGGGGCAGTTCTGCGGGCTCAGCGGTGGCTGGAGCAGAAGGGTTTGGGGCCTCCCGCTGCCCCATGGGGTGCCCTCGTGTTCACTGGGTGCTGGCAAACAAAGTCGGGTGCTAAATAAGCCCCCACTTAATGTCAGTTGGAAATCACAGCTCCGCCATCAGTGCCAGTTCCTAATGTCACTCATCCCAAGTGGGCTTTCAATTTCAGTGGCAGCAGCCTTCTAATTTGGGCTCAGCCGCTCTGGTTTTGTGACGGGAACAATGCAGTGGCAGATGGGGAGCAACAACTCCATTTTCTTCTAACGTTCCCAATCGCAGACACGGAAGGCACCATCTGGAAGGAGAAGGTCAGATCATTAAAAAATATATACTAATAAATTGTCAGGACTTGATGGGCTGGGGGTGCGTGGTGGGGAAGGAGTAGATGAGCTCAGGGCGATGCAGTGACAGCAGCAGGGGTTCTGCTCCCCGACTGACTCCAGGAAGCACCTGGTGAGGAGCTGGGCTGTGGGCTCTTGTCTGGTAGAGGTGAGCCTGCATGACCGCAGGCCGCTCCAGGGTGGGGGCGGACTCAGATGTCACCCATCCCCAGGGGCTCGTCCCCCAAGCAGTGTGGTGGCAATGACATGAGCAAGGAGAGCACGCTGCCCTGCAGGGTGGGCTCTCTCGGCCGTCACCAACTGTCGCCGTGGGTTAGCTCCTTTCTGCTGGCCCTGCCTTTGACTTCCCCCGGCCTCCGTTTCCCCAGGGTAGAATGGGGATGGAAACATCCACCTCTCCTGGTGGCCATGAGGATGAAACAAGACAATGTCGGGGGTGGGCAGAGCTTTGTAAACTGAAGTGTGGTTCATGATGTCATTCCTGTGCTGTGGTTGTCCTTTGCTTGATGGCTTCTTCTCCCTGGTGCCAGGGACCAGGTTTCATGTGATTGTCTCTAGGACCCAATGGGGCAGAGGGCCTGACACTCGGGATGCCTCTGGGCCCGTTTAGGGAGTGAGTTCACTGCCCAGCAACTTGAGGAAGCGAGTGCATGGGGCTGCGGGTGGCCAGGGCCATCGCTGGGCCCTCTGAAGCAGCAGGCTGCTCAGATAACAATGCCTGACATTCTTGATGTCTTTAACCTCTTGAAGAGCATCCACACGTGCCACCTCATTCCAGCTCCTCTTGCTGTGACCGACACTCAGATGCCATCTTTCTCTGGTGGCCATGACATTTTTTAAAGCCTCTTTATTGAGGTATGATTGACATACAAAAAGCTGCACATATTTAGTGCATATAGCGTGATGATGAGTTTGGAGATGAGTATTCACCCATGCACTCCATCACTGCAATTCATGCCACAAACAAATCCATTTCCTCCCAAAGTTCCCTCCTGTCCTCTTATTTATTATTATTTTTTTGTGATAAGACCACTTCACATAAGGTCTATCCTCTTAGCAAATTTACAAGTACATCATCCAGAATTGTTAACTAGAGGCATTGTGCTGTGCAGATGATCTATGGGATTTATCTATCTTGTATGACCAAAGCATTGAATCCTTTGATTGATTCCTCCCGGTTTCCCCTCCACAGCGATGGCATTTCTCCAGTGCTTGCTCTGTGGGGGGAGATTGTGGTTGTTCCCACTTGACAGATCTGGAAAATGAGGCTCTGAGAAGAGACTTTGTTCATGCTACGCAAATGTCCTGGTGGTCTGTTGTGTCTGGCGCTCAGTGTGGGGATAGGTGAGGTATAGAAGGAGATGGCATGGAAGTCTTCAGCCTTCGTAGAACACAGGCATAGTAGGGGAGCCTGGGGGTGAACCTGCGCACATACGAACATGTACACACCGGCACAAGCATGCATGCATGCACACGTGCACACACACACACACAGGAAAAAGAGAGACAAGCCAATGGAAGAGCTAGAAATTGTGGTAAGGGCCATGACCCACCCTGACAGGGGTGGAGACAGAAAGTGATGGAGATGCTGGTGGGGTGGTCAGTGAAAGCCGAGAAGGTGGACACTTGACTTAAATCTTCGGGAGGAGAGGAGCCGGCCCTGCAGAGAGCCAAGGACAGATTCCAGGCAGAGGGAACACCCAGGCTCGTCCCCATGTTTACATTGCTATGGAAAGCCCAGCAGCCTGTGACCGAGGGGTGAGGCCGGAGGGGAAGGAGAGTCCCTGCGGATTTTCCGGGACGGGATAGATCGTCTTCCGGGTGGCCCGGGACTAGGCTGACATTGCTGAGCAGGGCAGTGGCAAGGCCCAGCGGTGGTTAGGCAGGCTGGCTGTGGCTGTTGTGGGGGGGTGATCGCAGGGGGCGGTGGTCAGCTTGGGCAGGCTGGCCAGGAGGCCCGGAGGCCAGTGGGCACTCCGACGGAGCTACCCTTCCTCAGCTGTGGCAGGGCGGGCCTGGGGCCCTGCATTCTGTTTGCCACTGAGTGCATGTGTTGGGGGTGGGAGTGTCCCGTTGCCTCTGTTGGTGGCCCCTAATCTCTGAAGCTCTAGGGGCCCCTCCGCTTGATGTCGTTGCGTTAAGGTGCCCTTCTCATCCAGGACACCCTGTCCAGTGCCTGTGGCTCTCTGGAATAGAGCCCCTCCTGGCTTTCCAGTGTCACTACATCCAGGGGCAGTCATGCCTGTGGTCATCAGTGGGGGGCTGGCTACTGGAAGACATTCTGGCTTAGTACAAAGAGCCGAGCCTTTTAGTCAGACAGACCTGTGTCCCCACTGGGGCTCTGCCACCTAGCTATGCACGTGACCTAGTCAATTTACTTAATCCCTGAGTGTTGGCGTCATCATCTGTAAAGTAAAATCATTATTCTGACTTTGCCCAGTTACTGTGAAACTGAAGCCAGGAAACATGCCTATAGCACTCAGTGTGTGCCTAATGCATGGACACATAGTAGGTGTGTCTTAGCTGCACCCTGCCTCTATTGCTGGGATCCCTGCAAGGCAGTCCTCATACAGAGTGTAAAGGATGGGCTCCTTGGCAGGTAGAATTCTTTCAGAGGGTTGGCAGGTTTACTCATCTGCTCACTCACTCCTTTCATTCATTCTTTCAGCCCATGTTTTCTGAGCACTCACTATGTGCAGGTCATGTGCTAGGTGCCAGGGAGACAGTGGCAAATAAGACAGCTCAGATCCCTATGCCCTGAACTTACATCCTAGAGACATACAGAGACAGACCATAAATGAGGAAGAGGACAAAATGACCTTAGATTGTGGTGAAGGCTCTGTGGGAGATAAGACAGGGTCTTTAGAGTGGTTTCTGAGAGAAAGGGGCCATTGTAGCCTGGGTGTACAGGGAAGACTTCTCGGAGGTGGTGGTATGTGAGGTATCCCTGACCCACATGAAGGAGACACTGCAGAGAATGTGGTTTCGCAGATGCTCTTGAGCACAGCTGTGTCCAGTTTTGAGTCCCAGGTCTGGGCCAGAGCCTGGGCACCTGCACTTCTAACAGGTCCTCAAGGCTGGCGAACCCAGAGGCAGGTGACCTCCTAGGCTTCAGGGTAGGTCTCAGAGGAAGCAGGAGAGTTCCTCTTGACCATTACGATCACGTCCGGTATAACAGCAGCACGGCTGTGTCACTGCGGCCCAAACTCCCCTTGCTGGTTTGCTCATCCTTGGCCTTCTCCCAGCTCTAGAAGGTAAGGCAGGGCAGCAGGGGCCTGAACTGTGCTTGGTGCTGTGATACTTTTTGAAACCCTTTCCCATCTATTATTTCACTAGGTCTTCACAGCTGTAGGATGAAGCCATTTTTATTGTCCCTGTTTCATAGGTGAAGAAATCGAGGCTCAGAGAGCTGGGGCATTTGCACAAGGTTCCTCAGTGAGAGGGTGGGCAAGCCAGGACTCAAACCTTAGGTTTCCTGACTCCCTGCCTGGGGTGCCATGACTGTGGCGTAAGGCCGAATTTCATCTTGATGGGCAGGAGTGGGGCTCAGGGTCAACTGTCTGGGCCAATCTTAGCCACTGTGTGGGCTGGGCCTCTGGGGCTTGCAGTGTCTCCTTGGGTTTACAGGGCTAGTCACTCCCCACTTGGCCCTTGGACTGTGACCAGCCTCACCACCTCCTTCCTCTCGCTGTAGGGGAGGAGAACCAGCCAGGCTGGCTGTGTCCGGATGAGGACAAGAAGAGCAAAGCCCCATTCTGGTGCCCGGTCCTGGCCTCCTGCACCCCCGCCTTCTCCTCCCGGGGCCTCAGCCTGCAGGTGAGTGGAGTGGCTCTTGCCAAGCTCACCATGAATGTGTAGCTCCTGGGAAAACCAGAGTTTCCAGATTGTACCTGCAGCAAGAGAGACCCAGGTGTTGGTGGAGATGGTCAAGCCTTTCTGTTGTTCTAGGAGTCAAAAAAAAAAAAAAAAGTGGGGGTAGATGCCCTCTGTGGGTCAAGTGAATGGAAAATTCCATTATTTTGTGCTAACAAATAGCAATGATTTCATCAGTTGATGGCATGACTCCAGCTCAGAAGATAGGCTGGAATATGTGCAGGTGCTGTGCCGGACTTTGTGGGTTGGCCTCTTCCTGCTGCTGCCAGGTGGGAGCCAGCTTTGACCCCACAGCCATCATGCCTCATTTGCCAGGCAACCTCCTGTGCTCCCCCAGAGCTTCACCATCACTCTCTTCTTTCAATATTTATAAGAAACCCATGAATGGATGTTTCTGGATCCCTTTCATAGGTAAGGAAGCTAAGGCTCAGACAGGTGGCATGATTTTCTAAAAATGACCCAGCCAGGAAGGATGGGCCCAGGAATTGGAAACTTGCTCTGCCTGATTCCAGCACTGGTGGTCTTAACTGCTAGGATGCGCAGCCCCACTGTCATCCATCCCCGACGCCCTGCCCGAGCTTGCCCCTCCATCTGGAGTATTTGCTGCCCATCCTCTTCCCAAGGAGATGAGTCATCTGAGCTCTGGGGAGGGGAGAGCAGGCTTGGGACCAAGGTCAGACACATACACTCTGAGCAACAAGCTTGTTGGGCTGTAGACCAGGGCTCCAGAAAGCTGAGAGAGCATGCCCTTGAGACATCAGTGCATTCATTCATTCACTCATTTGTCCATTCTGCATATGATTTTTGAGCACCTCCTGTATGCCAGGCCCTGTGCTGGACACTGGGAATATGGTGGTGGTCAAAACATCCAAGGCCCCTATCCTCTCATAGCTTTCAATCTAGAGGAGAGAGACAGGTGATACCCTAGCAAACAGAAGGAAATAGAGAAGAACAATGGATGTTATAAATCAGACATAATAGATGCACAGTCAAACTGTCACCTATTAGGAATTCCAAATAGACAGACCAATCGAGGCCACAGCAGGGCCAGTCGAGGAATCTGGTGTGGCTGCGGCTCAGGGACGGAAGGAGAGTCTGGGTGATGAGGTCCGGCGGGGTGAGCTGGGCCACGCCAGCCGTGCAGGCCCAGTTTGGATTCTAGTGACGGCTCGAAGCAGAGGACTAGTATGAACTGGTTTATATTTTGGAAGGATCCTCTGATCCTTCTGTGTGAGAGTGAGCTGTGGACCCGAAAGGAACACGAGTGGATACTGGGAGACCAACTGGGAGCTGGAGTGGAGTCCGGCTGAGATGGGGCCGACTTGGCGCAGCGGGCGGCCAGGGCCGGGCCAGGGTGGGGCAGGCCAGACGCTCACCTCGGTGCCAACCATCTCAAACATCAAGACAGGTGATAGTTCAATGTGATACTTAAAAAAATCAAATCAGTATAAATTGTGGCCTTGGTTTGGCTGCTTTTTCTTTTGTAAATAAAGGGCTGGGATGGGGTGAGACAGGGCCGTGCGAGTGCGGGATCCTATCTTCATTTAAACTCTCAGTAATTGTTCATCACCGATTCTTTTGCATTAATTTTTGTTGTAACGAACTGCGTTAAAATATTTTTCTTGGTATCCGAGTGTTTTGCCCCACTTCCCAAAGATTTGTGTGCCCCTCTCTAGTCCTCACTCTAGTCCCAGCCCTGGTGGGGACAGTTGGGTGGGGGACACGGGGACACATCTGGGGAGTGTGTTGGGGTAGGACTGGCTGAATTGCTGAGACACGAGCTGGGGGCGGGGGTGAAGGAGAGGAAGCGTGTGCCCAGGACTTGGGCTTGTGCGCAAGAAATGGTGTCTGGGGGTGCTGTAGCGTTCTTGGGCCACGGCCTGACTTCGGCGTCCGACGAGAGAGCCCAGGTCATGTTCCCAGCCTGTGCTCAGTAAACAGGGGCCAGGATAGTAACAGCAGCAGCAATGTTACTTAAAATGGAATCCTGACAATCGGGCGGCACACCCTTCCACAGGGTGTCCCTGTGCCAGGCTCTGTAGCAGGCGCGTTGCAGCAATTAACCCTCTAATTCTCCTGGCTACCCTCAGGCGGGGCTGTGAGTCCTGAGGCTGAGAGAAGGGATTCGGGAGTGATACCTGGGAAGGAGAGTTTTCTTGATTCCTGCCCCTTTCTGCCTCTCTCTGGGGCATGGCTGGCATGTGCCCTGGCATTGGTACCCTGAAGACATTTCTAGGAGAAGGCCAGCATGCTGTCCATTTCTGGGGCTTGGAAAGCCCAGGCTTTGTAGGGCTTCAGTCCTTATTTATTGATTAATGGGGAGGCCTGCTGAGTCATGTAAGCTCCTTCCCAGCACGAGGAGGGGGTGTTACCCCTGGGCCTCGGGGCAAGGGTAGGCAGGGTCCAGGGTCCTTGGAGTGGGGATCGTTCAGGGTCCAGCCTGTCGATGGCTTGCCTGGCTCTCTGGCATCCCATGGAGGAGGCTGATCTGGGTAACTTCTCGGTTGGAAAGTAGATTCTCCCATCTCCCCCCAGGGCCTTGGGCTTCTCAGGAATACTGGACACGGCTGTGCCCTGATAGGTCACACCAGGTTGTGGAGTCACAGGCTGCTGCTTCTAGGGCCTCCCTGAAAGGAGCCCCCACCCAGTGGGGAACTGTCTGCGGCCTCATGCCGGAGCACAAGGGCCCGGGAGGCTTCTCATTTGGAGCCCTCAGAGCTTGGGGACATATAGACTGGAAGCACCCTCAGTGCCCCCAAACCCCTGTCTGCCACCTCCTGCGGACCCCTGTGTGAGCTGAGGGGACTACGTGTGAATCTCCGGGGGTGATGAGCCTGTGGGGCTCCTGGGGGATACACCGGAGTCTGCACATCCCCATTTGCTGGGCCCCAAGGCACCACTCTTGCTCCCCCTGCACCTGCTTCTCAGCCCCGACCAGACAGATGTGCCCTATCAGCTCTGTACCCGTGTCCAGATGAATTAGGGCCGTGGAGTGCCAGGGCCTCGTCCAGTTACTGCAGGAGCAGATGTGAGCATGTTACCTACAGCCTGGGCCTCTTTCCCAGCCCACCAGCTCTCCCCAGGCCCAGACCCAGGGGCCCAGGACTCAGGCTGTGGCTGGCCTAATGGGAGCCGGTGACTGGGTGCATTCCCCAGGAAAGTCTTCCTGGTCCCAGCTCCTCTCCCAGGGTAGACAGGATCTGTGCTCTTGTACTGCCATCTGGACCAGGGAGCAGAGATGCGGGGGGGCTCCAAAAGGAGCATATTCCTTGTCAGTGCTGATGGTGGCCAGTGCCCTGGCCTGCCCACCAAGGTCTTCGGACTCAAGAGGAGTTGAGCTGGGACAGTGAAGAAACGTCAGTGGGGTGCCACCCTGCCCAGCTCCGCATGTCCCAGCTGTGCAACATGAGGAGTGCTACTTCATCTCTGTGTCCCCATCCCTGCTGGCCACAGTGCCTCCCTGACTAGGTTAGAGTGAGGAGCAAGCGGTTCCGTTTGTGTCAAGTGCTTATTATCCTGTTGCATGCTGCACAGCATTCAAGAAATGGAAGCAAATGTCCGAGGACAGTTTGGTCCCCGGGAAAGAAAAGCCACTGGGGTCTGTTTTGGGGGATTTTGGAAGGCCTGACTGCTAAAGTGTTGGGAGATTCTTCATGGAGTCCTGGCTCCATGTGAGCTGCAGGAGCAACAGGAGGGCAAGGGGAGGGCCCAGTGTGCACCTGATGGTGGGCTGAGGTCCACCCTAGCAGCCTGCCTGGGGACTGGGGACTCCCCACTCTGAGGTGCTTTGAGATGCAGGCACCTTGGGGGACCAGTAGGGCTGTAACCCAGCCTACACAGGGGTCTGTAGACAGACCTACTTAAGCCTCAGTGCTAGCCACACGACCCCCGTCCTGACCGTCAGGCTACATTAGCCAGAAGTGCTTGCTGTTTGTGGGGTCCCCTGTCTCCTAACTCTGCCACAGTTGCTTGTCTGCACAACCCCTCCCCTCCTGGTGTTGCTCTGCTGATTAGATGAGCTGATAATGGAGAGTGCTAGAACTTCCCACAGGGAGTCCTTGGCAAGCAGTAGCTGTTCCTGGGTGCCTAGTTCTGTGCTAAATGCTTTATGTCCATCCAGTGCCTACGACCATCCTGATAAGGTGTCTGGGTCCCCATGGCCACAAGGAACTGGTTTGGGAGGTCACCAGCTGGTGGCAGCTGAGCTGGCACCATCCAAAGCCTGCCCCCTCCCACCAGCCTTTGCCGCTCTCCTCTGCAGTACGTGGGGCACCTTGATTTGGGGGGAGTTGGCCTCCTGTCATGGACAGGACTTCTCGGTCCAGGCCCTCACCGTCCAAGAAGCCATTTGAGTTTTTCCCATCGTCTTGGATCCTGGCTCCGTTGACTCGGCTGACATCGGGGCCCACTGGAGTTGCCATGGAAACGTCTGAGCCAGGGCTGCACTTGCCCCCTTCCCAGACTGGGAGTGGACAGGAGCAGCGGCCTGGCAGAAAGGGCGAGGCTGTCAGCTGGATGGGGCCCAGCATGAAGCAGAGTGGCTGGGAGCAGGGGCCTGAGGATGCCCCGGAGGCCAGGGTCAGAGGATCCTCTCGCTCTGGACCTGTGCTCCCAGCCAGGCGGAAGTGGCAGCTGGGAACCTCAGCAGCATGGCAGCCTGGCCTCTGGGTAGAAGTCAAGCAGAGTAGAAAGGGCACTGAGCGGGGGGTGGAAACTCACTTCCAGCTGTGTCTCTGCCACTAACTTGCTGTGTGACCTTGAGCAGCCACATTCCTCCACCCTACCCTCCATCTCTGAACTTCAGCTTTGCTGATTCCTAAATGAGGGGCCTGGCTGAGGTGACCTCTTTGGGCCCCTTCATTTGTGGCCATTAGATACTTTGTTAACCAGAGTATTCCAGAAGGGCTGGGGATGGGCCAGGCCTTGAGCACCAGCAGAGGGCAGCACATGCCTGACAGAGGTCCAGTGGCAGCCACATTTGTCCATGGGGCCCGCAAGCTATCCCAGTCTGCCTCCTTCCTCTTCCATCTAGTTGGGAGGGGTTCCAGCAAGGCCCATGAAAGGCCCAGTCCTCACATTGCTGTCCTGGCCAGAGAAACAGACTGGCCCGGGTTTAGCTCAGGAAGCAGGTGCCAGAGAGCCACCTGGCATGGATTTGGGGTAGGAGGTACAGGGGAGCAAGCCGGTGGCTGTCAGTGAAAGCCCATTATAGACGGAACCCCTGGCCCCTATGGGCAACCTGCACAAGCCATCCAGGCCAGAGCAGTTCTGTTGTTCAGTGGGGTGGGACCCAGATCGCCTGCACCCCTCGTCTCCTCTAATGTGCCTCTCTGGAGGAATGCAGGCAGGTCAAGGAGGAGGTGGGTGTAGTCTAGGCTCTGTCCCTGGTCTTCCCTGTGGCCTAGGGCAGTTGTGTGTCCTTTATGGATCTTGTTTCCCCTATTTGTAAAATAAGGGGGTTAGGCATTAGTGGTTTTCAACTTATCTGGCAGTTGCCCAGTTTGAAAAGTCCTCAGCTGGCCCGGAGTATCATTCAGGACCCTTCTAGCCACGAGATTCTAGAACAGTGAATGGTCACATGCAAGTGCATAGGAATGGCCTGGAAATCCTGAGAAACCTGTCACTTTCCAGTCCCCACCCCCCCCAGGGATTCTCCTTTGGGGCCTGAATGGGGCCCAGAAATTTGCTGGTAGTTCAAAGGCCCTGCGGGCACCTTGACACTTAACCCTACGTGTGCCTTCTCTGTTTCCGCAGCTTGGGGCCCTGGTGCACAGTCCTGTCAGCTGTCCCCTGCTGGGCTTCTCAGCGGTCAGTACATCCCTTCCACAGGGCTACCTCTGGGTGAGTCACTCCTGCGCCCACTCCTATGCAAGCCTCAGGACAGGAGCAGGGAGGGAGAGCCTCCTGCCTGCTGACCCCCATTTCATGCACCTTCACCTAAGAGGCCTTCCTGGGAACCTCTGTGCCAGGCTCTGCTCAGAGCTGGCAGGTGCAACCTCATCAGGGACAACAGGAAACCGGGGAACAAATAAATGAACATGATTCTCGCAAGTGGCCACAGTGCCACGAAGGAAATGAACGGGGGCCATGCCGAGTGCTGGCGTGGCAGGGGCTCCACCTGGGGGTAGGGCTGGTTACCACCCCTCTCAGAGAGGCCAGCTCACCTTTTTTGCCCCCTTGGGGTCCCTGGCAAAGCCTCTCTTGATTCACTGAGGGGTCCCCCCATGCTCCTCATGGTGCAGAGTGTGCCCCCGTGAGGCTCCCCAGCATGTTAGCCTGGCCACCCGTCTGGCCATCCTCCAACTCCTCCGGCTTGTTCTGTCCCCAGACACTTGTGCAGGAAGACTCCTCTCAGAGTCCAACCCAGATGTCCTCTCTGAGGGTGGTTTGTCCTTCACTGTTTCCCAGGATATAGCACATGACATAGCCAGCCAGCCACCCACCTTCTCTTCTCTTCCTCCCTCCTCCCTTCCTTCCTTCCTTCCATCCATCCATCCATATATACATACATCATGTACCTAGCATGTGCTTGACTGGGGTAGGACAGGGAACAAGACAGAGAGCATTCTAAAGGGGTAGAGGGTATGTTCACTATTTTTTGGTTGAAATGCACCCTAGGGACAGGGAAATAGAGGGTTGATGGGGTACCTAGTCCACCTGAGCTCTTTACCTGGTTTCCTTTGGGCTCTGAATGTAACTTGTTGCCATGGCAGCTGGAGATAAGTGACCTTCGGGATGTGTGGGCAGGATGGGGGAACCTCTTGATACCTAACCCTGCTGGCAAGCAGAAGTTTGGGGTGGGTGATGGGAGGGCAGGGGCTGAGGTCTGCCTCTGCTCTCATGGTTCTTTCTGCCTGACGGCTTTTCTGCGTCTCTGCCCTAGGTCGGGGGTGGGCAGGAGGGCGCAGGGGGCCAGGTGGAGATCTTCTCCCTGAACCGGCCCTCACCTCGCACTGTCAAGTCCTTCTCAGTGGCGGCCCCTGTGCTCTGCATGGAGTACATTCCAGAGCCGGAGGAGGGGGAGCGTGGAGATGGAGATAAGAACCACGTGGCTGCTGACCCCTCAGCTGCAGCTCATCCAACCATCTGCCTTGGGCTCCAGGATGGCAGGTGAGGGGACAGGGGAGGAGGGGCTGAGGACAGCCAAGGGCAGGGCTGGGCAGACTAGGGGTGGGGGGCTCTGTCCCTCTAGCTTCCCCATTTGGCTTGGTACCCACCAATATTCTCTGCCTCTGGTTGGCAGAAGGAAGGTAGGGACCAGGGATGACCAGTGTGGGAACTGAAGTGTCAGGAGCTGCTTGAACTTTAACTAAGACTCTTTAGGGGCTTCTTGCACACTGGCTCCCTCCAGGGCAGTGTGGTACCAGGCGTGCATACTGGTTTTGGTGGGAGCTGGAGCTGGGTTTGAATCCATCCTTTCCTGATGGAGGATCCTCAGACATACCATTTAACCACTCTGAGCCTCAGTTTCTCTTTTCTAAAGTGGGATTCCCCCCCCACTGCAGGGCTGCTATGGGAGCCACCAAGCTGTGGGACATGTGAAGCCTTCGGTTCACTTGGCTGTCACCAATGGTGTCCCACCAGTGGCCTCAGTTCCCCCTGCAGGGTGGGCAGGGTCCCGGACATGCCCAGGTTATGAGATCTGCTGGCAGAGGGGGCTTCCTCTGTAATACATGACCCATTTAGCACCCAAGCTTGCAATAAGGGGAGCTTCAGCCAGAGCTTTGGCCGCCGGGACCCACAGCTGCTGTCCAGTAGTGTGGCTGCAGAATGAATCTTCCTCCTGGTTAGCTGGAAGGTGAAGGTGAGGATTAAAGACCAGAGACGAGTGGCACCTCTATGCTTTTCGCTCCTGTCCTAGAGTGGGAGGGGGTGGCGAGAGGCTGTTCTCTGAGCCCCTACATGTGCTGCTCCCAGGGCCTGGGAACCTTACAGCGGCTCCACTGAGAAGTGCCTCCCGTTTCCCACATGGGAAACTGAGGAAGGAGTAATAAGCTATGTATGTAGAACCAACTCAGAGACTCTAGAAGCTCTGTGCAGTCCAGGTTTGGGTCTGCAGCTGAGTGCCCAGCCAGGGCCCAGATTTGGCAGGGGTCCACTGAACACCTTTCTTGCTTTTAGTGAGATGAAATTCACATAACATAAAATTCATCATTTTAACCATTTTTAAGTGTACAATTCAGTGGCTTCCAGTATATTCATGATGTGCAACTATTACCAATACCTAGTTCTAGAACATTCTCACCATCCCCAAAGGAACCCTGTACCTATTAAACAGCCACCCCCATTCCCTGCTCCTGCCTGTGGAGTTGTCTCTTCTGGACATTTCATATAAATAGAGTCATACAGTATACAGTAGGTGGTCTTTTGTACCTGGCTTCTCTTACTCAGCATAATGTTCCCAAGGTCTATCCTTGGAGCAGGTATCAGTGCTTCATTCCTTTTTGTAGCCATGAGGCAGGTATCATTGGTCCATTTTTGGGGGGAAACCGAGGCAAAGCAGCCTGGGGTCAGTCATCTGGGAGGTGGCACATCTGGATTCATACTCGGTCTGTGTGACCTGAAAGCAGTCGTCCTCTCAGTGTGCCTTTACTGTGCTGCCTCTGGTCTCCAGGGTGGGCTGGCAGGGCACCAACCCCAAGGATCACCCACGGAAGAGTCTGAGCCCCTGAAAGGTGGAAGGAAGGCCTGGAGGCTTGGCTGAGCGGGGGAGCCCAGGCCCCGTCTCCCTAGGAGGGCATGTGGGGCAGTGAGGGCGGGGTCTACATGAGTCACTCGGGTCTCTCCTCGCAGCATCCTGGTTTATGGCAGTGTGGACACGGGCACCCAGTGCCTGGCGACATGTAGGAGCCCAGGTCTGCAGCCCGTGCTCTGCCTGCGGCACAGCCCCTTCCACCTGTTTGCTGGCCTGCAGGATGGGACCCTCGCTGCCTACCCTCGGACCAGCGGTGAGGATGGGGGTGCTGCAGTGGTGGGGGGCAGCCCTGGGCACCAACTGGGAGCAGGATCCTGTACCAGAGTGGTTGTGGGAGGACCACCAGAGAGGCAGGTCAGAAATGAATCGGGAAATCTCGCCATTGGGCAGTGGTGGGGCATTAGAGATCCCTGATCCCCACTGGGATCACTGAAGGAACAGGTGCCCACCACCACACAAGCCGCTTAGCCCATTGGCAGGAGACTCTGGTGCACAAGAGCAGGGACTCTGAGGTCAGATAGATCTGGCTTTGAGCCCAGGTTCTGCCCTGTTGTCAGCTGTGTCCATTGGGGAGCCGTTTTTCCTCTTGTGCCTCAGTCTCCCCATCTCTCAAATGGCAAACATGGCAGTACCCACCACTCATGGGTACTGGTGGGTTAAAACCCAGTGAAGGCAAAGCACAGGGTCTGGCATGGTAAGTGCCCAGTGGAGTTAAGCATTTGAATCTATCATTTTTTCGAGCCGTCAGGGGCACAGATGATGCCTGGAAGGCAGGGCTCAATTCTGGAGCTGCTGTGCGCCAGCGACTGGGTCATGTGCTGAATGCATGTGCGTCATCTCAGTTCTCACCACGGTGCTCGAGGACTGCCTCCCTGGTCATGGATGCGTCTGCTGGGCTCAAGGGAGGGCAGCGGCTCGTCCACAGCCACACAGAGGGCTGTGGTCCCCTGTCCGCCTGAGGCTTTTGCTCAGCTCCCAATTCGATGAAGGCTGGATAGACAAGGGCTGCTGCCAGGGACCCAGAGAGGGCTGACGGGTCAGATGCTCTGCGACCTGGGCCTGTGCTTCTCCCCCTTCCCCTCCCACATGTCTCTTAATAGCTGCGTCATCACCGCCTGTTGCAGGGTTATAAATGGATACTTGTACTGAGCTATTTTTTATTTTGCCACTTGGCACTCTGTTGGTATTTTTAATTAGCTTTTGATAAGGTATTTATAGTTTTTAATTAAAGGGGGAAGAGGGAGGGAAAAAAATCCCTCTCGCCATCAGAGAGAGCATGCGTGTGAATGTAAATATGGGTTCAGATCTTCAGAGACTTAGACAAGGGGCTCTCAAGGGACACCCACCCTCTGGCTTCCCCTGAATGTCCTGAGCCCTGCCTGGCCCCACTCTGCACCTCCTCACCCTGGGCTGGCTGCCTTTGGTCCTTTCTCCCTTGGGTCCTGACTTATCAGCCTGGGTGTCCAGCCTGGGAGGCTAGTTTGCCGGGGCTGCTCTGCAAAGTACCATAAACTGAGCATTTTAAACAACAGAAATTCATTGTCTCACATTCTGGAGGCCAGAAGTCCGAGAGCAAGGTGTGAGCAGGGTCGCGCTCCCTCTGAAGGTGCTTGGGAAGTTATTCCAGGCCTCCTGGCTTCCGGCGGATCTTGGCTTGTGGCAGCAGAAGTCCTGTCTCCACATACGGTTCCCTTTGGGCCTATGTCCACATTCCCTTCTCATAAGGACACCAGCTGGTACTGGATGAGGGGCCCACCCTGCCTCAGTATGACCTCATGATAACTAACCGCATCTGTAGCAACCCTATTTCCAAATTAGGTCACATTCTGAGGTACCAGGGGTTAGGAATTCAACAGATGAACTTTGGGGCACACAAGTCAATCCATGGTAGGGAGTTTTGGGTCTAACCATTGGCTCTCAGCCTGGGGTTGGAGTCTGGTACTTTGTTAGAACCAGAAGGGCAATTGGGGACCAATGGACCCCGTACCTTCATTTTCTGGGCGGGAAGGGACTATCCAAAGTCCCATGGGTGAGCTGAGACCTGAACCTGTGTCCCCTGTGCAGACCTAGGGCCCTCTCCAGGCATGAGGGGACTGTCTCAGAGCAGAGCTGGAAGCTGTCTGGCCTGGAGGAGAAGGTTGAGATGTCTCCCAGCTTTCTAGCTTTCCCACCTTTCCCACCTTGCAGACATTTGTCCACCAAATATTTGCTGAGCACTTACTATGTACCAAGGACATGGTGGCCAGCAAACACATGTGACCCTGCCCTCACAGAGTCTATCGTCTATAGAGGGAGCAAAGCTTATGATTATACTTTGTACTGAAGGTCCGAAGTGCGGCAACAGGGTGTCAGGCGGGCTGGTAGCAAAGGCCTCTCTGAGGAGCAGGATGCTGAAGCTGAGACCTGAAGAAGGAGAAGTGGCCAGCAGTTGGGGGAACAGTGGTCTCACAGAGGCAGCAGCATGTGCAAAGGCCTGGAGGCAGAAGAGGGGTTGGTCTGGTGGGGAACCCAGAGAGGAGGCTGTTGCACTGGACAGTAACCAGAGGGGACAGTGGCATGAGGCAAGGCTGATGGTGTGGGTTTTGAGTCTGTATCAGTTGATGGGAGGTAGAGGGGAGAGCTGGAAGGGACTGGGCACCATGCCCCTCTGGCTGGTGGAGAAGAGCAGAAGCAGTCATTCTGGGTGGGAGGCTGCCACAGCCAGCTGGGCAGGTGAGTCTGGGGTCACTCTCCTTAGGAGCCTGTCCTCTGGGCCTTTGGTTTGGCTTTGGCCAGGGAGGCCTGTGGGAGAGACGCCTCACCTGCGTCCCTCGCCCTTCCCTGCTGGCCTCCAGAGGGGGAAGCAGGGCTCTCAGGACCTGTTACACATGCAGTTGCACCAGGGCACATGGAGTCGTGGAATGTCAGTGCTGGAGGAGCCTTGGAGTCCAGTCTCCGGCTGAGACAGGGAAACCAGGGCAAGGACATGTGGCCGGGGCCGTCTACCTGTTGCCCAAGGAGCCTGTGCTTGTGTGCATTCTTTCACGTCTTCCTCACCCATTCACTCACTCAAAAAATAAGTGCTCAGTGCCCTGAGGGGCCTGGTGCCGGGCAGGGTGCTGGGACCCAGAGACCTGCTCTCTGGATCCTGTCCATCTCCCCATCTCTGAGCAGGCGCAGCAGCATGACCAGGCCTGGGCAGGGGTGTGAGACTGTCTCTGGTTAGGTGCTGGGGACGAGCGCCAGGGCCACCCCCTCGAGGAGGCAGATGACAGACTGGGTGAGGGGATGGGCCGGGGAGCCAGGCTGCCGGGGATTGAGTCCCCGCTGTGGGAGACTGGCCTGGTTGCCTTACTCTCCGAGGCTCAGGTCGCTGCCCTATAAAATGGGGGTGAACCACCTCGGTGTCTGCGGTCGGTCACACCAGTGCCGAGAAGGGAGCCTGGGGCGTAGACTTGGGAACCTCGTCACCATTGTTCATTACTTACTGGCACAGACTTACCTTTGGGCCGCCCAGGGTCCATGAGTTTCACTCTGCCCTGCCTTCTGGCTTGGGCGGGGTCCAGACCCCCAAGGGAGAGCAGCTGGGCTTTCTCCCCTGTGGGCAGTGCAGGAGGGCAGCTCCAGCCCCCTCCAGGTGCCTTTGCTGAGACATGGCCTTCGTCTCCCTCCTCTGGCGGGAGAGCTTGTGCTGGCCCGCATGGATGGGCTGTCACTCAGGGGTGGGTGTGCGTGTGTGCAGGTGAGTGCCATTCGTGTTCTGGAACCTGTGCATGCCAGGGCCGCTGGAGGGCAAGGAGTAGGTTGGAGGCATGGATAACCCCCCCCGCCCCAGGCTCGGGATGCGGGTGGGCTGGCCCTGCCCAGAGCTCACAGTGATTGCATGTAAAAGCTTGGAATTGTGGCACATGAGGCTGGGAGGAACCTTAGAGGTCAGAATTCCGTCCCCCTGTGTTGCACATGGGAAAACCGAGTGCCAGCAAACGGAAAGCCACTTGTTCAGGGGTCTACCATGGGCCTTCTGACCCGGGACTTCTGTCTAGTGTCCTTTTTGATATAACAGAATTGGTATTATTAATTTTACCATAGTTTATCATTCTGTCCTGGAGTCAGGTCTTCTCAGAGGACTCCTGGAGACTGGAGACACCCAGCAAGTGGAGGAGTGGTCAGGGAACATATGGCCCTCAGGGGTATCAGACCCTAGCCTTCCTCTCCAAGTAGCTATGGCCATACTCTGTTACAGGAAAAGTATAAGATAGCGGATGCAAGGGGAGTAGCCAAACCTGCTATCCCCAGGGGGCCGAGCTCCCATTTCCCTGTGTAGTCCCTCCATCTCTAGCTGCTTCCCCCTCTGGAAGAGGTCCAAGCACCGCCCCTGCCTCCAGCTTCCGGCACAAGCGCTACTCACCTCTGGCCACTGGGGGGCGCTCAAAGCATTGCATTTTTGCGGCTCTTGTCAGTGTCCCGTCCTTCGTTGAGGCCTGGCTGCCTTGCGGTCACATGCCCCTTCTGGACCCCAGTCCCGTCCCCAGAGCCCTTTGGTAACTCTTGGAACCTGAGAAGGTAGCAGGGGTTAGGGAAGGAGGCTAGAGCCAGAGTCCGCTGAATTCAAATCCTACTTGGCCTGTCACCCCTTGTGTGTCTGTACAAGTTCTTAGCTCTCTGAGCCTTCTGCTGTTACAAGAGTCAAGTGGAGTCAGCACCTGCTTCCACAGGCTGTTGTGTTGTGGCAAATGATGCCAAATGACACCAAATGACAGCAGCTAATGAGCACCGGATACTTTCTAGCTGTGTGATTCGGGCTGATTATTTAAACTCTCTGTGTCTTGGTTTTCTCACTTGTAAAACAGGAATAAGAATAGAATCTTCCTCATAGGCTTGCTGGGAGTTAAGGAAATAATTCTTGGGAAGAGTGCCGAGCACGCTGATGTGAAACGTGTGTAACAGCCGCAGTCAGCGCTCCTTACCGCGCACCCTCCCCGGGCTGAGCGCTCTGCGTTTGCTCTGATCCCTGTAGCATCCGGTGGGGTACAGACATGGCTATATTTTACAGATGAGGAAACTGAGGCTCAGACAGGTGAAGTCACCTGGCCAAGTTCACGCAGAAGCTTAGGGGCTGCAGCCAGGATTCTAGCCCAGGCTCCTTCCCATGTGTCCATGTTCACGGGCTAGAAAGGCCTGGCTCTGCGTTGGGGGAGTGGGTCCCTATTCCCCTTCTCTTAGCTGAGCTAGGAGTCTGTCATGTTAAGTGGGACAGAAGGGCAGGAGAACGTCTTTTACTTTCTGTGGGGGAGGGTGGGGAGAGAGGGACAGCCTGGTGGTGGAGTGGTGGTAGGGAATCTAGTCTGGCTTCTGGGGGCTCTTCCCAGCACATTCCAGGCTGTGGCTCCCACCAGGTACCCTGGTGGCTCCTCCAGCTCTGCGGGCAGCTGTGCTCCGTCCTGCTCACTCAGGAGCTGATGCAGAGGGAGGCTCTGTGATGGGGCTCCTCCTCGCAGTCCCTCCAGGGACTGTCCTGCCTCCAGGCCCCAGCCACTGCTGCCTGTGCGCCTGGAGTGTGCCCCAAGACAGGGCAGCCCCTGGGGTTCTGTGTGGCCTCATGTGTAACTTGACCAGAAAACCAGTCTCAATGAGCAGTGCCCACATGCCAGGCATAATTCTTGGCATGTTCTTGGGTGGGCTGAGCACCCCTGGGGTGGGCAAGTGGGGGCTTTGTTCGGTGCCAGGCCAGGTCCCTCCGTCTGTTCCATCTTTGGGGTGACGGACTGGGGACTGATTGCCTCTCAGGACCCTCTCCTTCCGCACCAGGAGGGGGAGCACCTCTGGAGGAGGAAAGTCACCAGACACCTTGCTAAAGCGGATAGCATCTTAGAGCAGGTGGGAAGAGCTGGGAGATGGCAAGGGTCAGTCTCTGTAAGCTGTAGCGTCAGAAAGGTCCTTAGAGACAGTCTTGTTGGTGCCACCCCTCCCCATTTTATAGATGGGGAAACTGAGGCCTAGACAAGGGAAGAGATATGTTCAAGGTCCTCAGCAATTTTCTACCAGAACCAGGGCCAGACTCCAAGTCTCTTGACTTGGTCCAGGATACCTCCCAACATGTTGTGCTGCTTTCTTGGCAGGGCTGCATGGATGCTGCCTCTTCTAGGAAGCCTCCTGGGGTTTCCCCCTGTGCAGACCTGCTTCCTTCCATCTCAGCAGTTCTCAAGGCTTCCTGAGCATCCTTGGTCATTTGTGCTGGGCACCTCGTAGGGTACCTGATCATTAACTCCTTGATGTCTCTGGCCAGCAGGGGTTTCCTTGAGGGTAGGGTCTGTGTCTGATTCATTTCTGTCTTTGCAGCACCCAGCACCTGCCTAGCATGGAGTAGGTGCTTACTAAGTATGTGCAGAATGAAAAGGACAGGAGAGAGAGGGAAAGGGAGAAAGGAAGGGAAGCAAGGGGGGAAAGGGAAAGGAGGAAGGTGGATGAATTTGGGAACACAGCCCGCAGAGGGGATGGAACATAATGGAGACAGATGGTAACAGCTGCCCTCCTGCTGGGAGGAGGAAGAAGGGCCATAGGAAGGGGCAAGAGGTTGTTGTGGAGCCTGGCTGGGCCCCTGCTGTGGGCCGCAGTCCCCGAGGGTTGAGGAGCCCTGGGCCCCTGACCTATTTGCTACCCTCCCGCTGACCCCTCACGGCTCCTGACCAGCTTCCCTCCTCTCCCTCCAGGAGGAGTCCCCTGGGACCTGGAGAGCCCCCCTGCATGCCTGACTGTGGGGCCAGGGCCCATCCGCACCCTGCTGAGCCTGGAGGACACTGTGTGGGCCAGCTGCGGGCCTCGGGTCACCGTCCTGGATGCCACCAGCTTGCAGACTCAGGTACTGGCCCTGTCCGTGGCTTGAGGCCTCTGGCCCATGGAGCCATCTGCTGGGCACACCATGCTGACCCTTCTTACACTCCACCTGGCACTGCTTTGGGCTCTAGCTGTGTCTCAGGGATCAGAGTTTGTCAGGACACAGAGGGAGCCCAAGCTCCCTGCTGGGCCCTGTCCTCTGTCTGACCTGCATCCCCCTAGGCTGCTTCAAGGGGAAGGGTCCCGACCTCACTGAGCTGTGATCTGGATCCTGAGTTGTGTCTGTTGCTGCCTGTGGAGGTGGAGCTGGGATCCCTGTCCTCCCACTGGTCCCAGGATCTGGCCATGCTGAGGGGAGGCCAGTGTGGACACAGCCACTCTGGAGGCTGGGCTCTGGAAGCAGCGGGGAGGCAGAGGCTGCTGGGTCCTGCCTCCTCCCATGATGAGGGCTGGTCTGGGGACTGGTTCCCGGCTCAGCCTGGGCTTACACCTGCTCCCGACCAGCAGCATAGCCCGCCCCACCCCACCATGCCCCAGGGGCCATCCTGGGCATGAGACTGGGGTGTGGCTTCCCAGCAGCGTTTTGGTGACGTTTGCTGTCATTTGATTTGTTTGGATTATCAACTCAGAATGAGCTGCCACCAGACCCGGAGTGGAGCTCTGGGTAAAGGCCTGCAGTCAGAATGAACAGCCCTCAGGGGACCATCCGGTGGAGGGAGAGTGCCATCTGGCCACTTGGCCATCTCTCTTTAGGCCATAAATTGGCTCCTTAGCAGCCAGGCAAGAGCACTAAGTGGAGTCCTGCTATTTTAAGATCACAAGTGCTAGGGCAGGATCCCCGATGACGCAGTCCTCATTTGGCAGATGGGGAAACTGAGGCCTGGGGAGCTGTCAGTAAGCCCGGAGAGCCAGGCCTGAGTCTCAGGGTTGCAGGCTGTCCACCTTTGTTGGAACAGGAGGCGCAGTGTTCCACGCCGTGCGCACCTGGCTGTGTGTCCCAGTGCCACCACTCGCCTGCTGGGTACCTGCACAAGCCCTTTGTGAACACTAGTTTTCCTGTTGGCAAAGGGGAATCGGTGTCCCTTCCCTGGGGTCCTTTTGCTGAGATCATGCTTAGGAGCTACATTCCCTGGGCGAGGGCGGTGTGGGAGCTGTTTGCACAGTGGCAGCAGGTGAGAGACAGAGCCAGCAAGGCACCAGCCTTCCCGGGCCTCAGTCACCCCATCTGTAAAATGGGATGATAATAGTACAGTGTACAGTTACTGGGACAACTGAAGGAGAATGTTTATGTAAAAGTTTGTTTCTGACAGTGCCTGGCACAGAAAGTGCCATGGGCAGACCCAGAGGGTTTGGGAGGTAGGGGTGATTCCGGGGACCCCCTTGCTGGGGACATGGTGCAGAGAACCTGTGGCCTCCCTGGCATCGCTGAGCCAGGCTAGGTGGGGTGGGCCCTGGGGAGGGGTTAGGGAGGTGCCAAGAAGAAGGAAACTTCTGGATTTCTCGGTCCTCTTGGAGTGGGGAGGCAGAGCCCTGAGCGGCTGCAGCCACAGACTCCCTTTGTGGGGGCGTCCCTGCTACCCCCGTCCTCCCCTGTCCCCCTAAGGGCCTCTCACATCTTGGGCCCCCTGAGAGGGAGGTCAGCAGGGACAGCTGGCTACCCAGGGCCTTTGGGGTCTCCAGCTGTTTTGGATTGCAAGCTGCTTGGGAGAAGCCCGCCTCTGACTCCCTGGCCTGCCACCCTGCAGCCCTTCCCTGAGTGTCCCCACATTGTCCTCATTCCGGGCCCGGGGCCCCTCCTAGCTGCCTCCTGCTGGCAGCCCGCAGAGGCTCTGACTGCTCAGCCCTGGAGGAGGGCCTCCGTGGAGGGGTGTGCAGCCTGCCCCGAGCACCAGCCTCCGGTTTAGGGCAGCAGTGGGAGGGGGATGGGACCCAGCCCTGCCCTTGGGGGGCCTTCAGTCTAACGGGGAGACCCAGGCTTTGTTCTCCATATGGAGAAAGCGAGCACAGAGAGAGCATGGGGTGGGAAGGTGCAGGTGCTCTGAGCTCCCTGGGGCCAAAGGACATTCTCAGCACTGCCAATGGGGGAACTGGGACACAGAGGGAAGAGGCAGCAGAGGAAGGTGGGAGGCAGGATGTGAACCAAGAGTTGTTTCCAGGGAAGAATCTTCTAAGGAAAGGCCCGGCAGCCATAGGACCTGGAAATCACAGGCCTGTGGGAGTAGAGAAGTGGTCGGTGGTTGCTGGGGGAGGAGGTGTGGGTAGCAGGGCCTGAGAAGCTGGTGAAAGCTGGGCCCCCCATTGGGCTTCTCCCAGGGCCACCAGGCTTTCTGGAGGGAGAGGAATTGGGAGGCATCACCCAAGGCAGTGGCCCCCATCCCTGTCCCAGCCATGCCCGCCTTGGGTCCCCTGGGTGCCCCACTCCTTGGAGGTGTGTGGTTTGCTGGCAGGCTGCTTCTGATGGGACCATGGCTCTGTCCCTGCCAAGCCGTGCACCCCTGGGCAAGGCACCAAGCCTTCCTGGGCCTCCGTCACCCCATCTGTAAAAAGGGACAATAATCGTACTGTGCAGAGTTACTGGGACAACTGAAGGAGAATGTTTATGTGAAAGGTTGTTTCTGACAGTGCCTGGCACAGTGAGTGCTCAGTGAACATTAGCTGTCCCTGTAACTATCGGCCTCACTTAAGTCCTTATCGCTGTCTATGTGGTTTATTTGCGAATCAAGCTGATTCCTTAGAGTCTGTGGTGGTGGTGGGTATGGGGCTTGTGTCAGAACTGTGGCTCTTCCTTTACTGGCAGGAAGGCTTCCCCCTGCCAGCAGCTGTCCTAAGAGTGTGAGACAGATGGACAAAGGGAAGGACAGGCCAGGCTCTACCCAGTTCTCACTCAGTTTTGCCCCTGCCTGTCACAGTGCGGTCCTGCTCGGGCCCCGGAGCTCAGCTCTGGCCCGGCCATCCCTGGGGCTGAGCGGCCACCAGGCTCTGGAGCAAGGCTGTGATGATTTAACATTCGTTCTGGACCAGCTGCTCTTAAGAAGGGGATCATTATGGCCTTTCGCTTGCTTTGCACACCATGGAGGGCAACGGGGGCCCTGGCTGTGGGGAGGCAGGATGGAGGAAGGGGTGGCAGGCCCAGAGGAGCACACGCCCTGGCCTACAGCCAGGGGAATTGAAAAGTTTGCGCCGTGCAGTTCAGGCAGCTCGCCTTCAGTACACACAATCCTCTGGCACGGTAACAAGGTGATCACCATGCATATTTAATGAAACTGCGTTCGGCGGCTGCTTGGAATAGAGAGGAAGGCAGCCCACCTTAGTGCTGGGGCTCTGGGAATGGTGCCGTCTGGCTGCTGCTAATGACCACCTGACCCAGCCGGCCAGTGCCACCCTTGCCGCGGTGCCCACCACATCCCAGGCAGGTCCAGAGGAGTGGGCTGGAAGGGGCTGGTGGCAGGTGCTGTGGTTGTGTAATGGGTCCTGGGACTCAGCACATCTCCCGCGGCAGAAAGCGTCCCTTCAGAGGAAGGGCATCGCTCATTAGGGGTGACGTGGCAGGCTCTCCCCCAGGCTTGAGAAAACCCCCACTGGGATTTGAGATACTCAGAGCTGCTCAGTGTTCTAAGCTGGGAGGCTCCAAGTGTGCTCTTGGCTGAGGGTGTAGCTAGCGTGGCTCTGGCCCAAATGGGAAGACCTGGGGGTTAATCTAGGGATTGTGTTAACCATAAGGAGCTCCCCCTGATTTCTCACACCTCCAAGAAGTACTTAGTAACCCACATACACTGAATGCTTAGTGTGGGCCATATACAGGTTTAAGTACTTTGCACGAATTAACTCATTTAGTCCTCAAACCACCCTCTGATATAGGTACCATTATTATTCCCTCTTCACAGGTGAGGAAACAGGCACAGAGAGGTTAAGTGACTTGCCTAAGGTCACACAGCTAGAAGGAGACAGAGTTGGGATCTGAGCACAGTCTCTTAGCTTCTGTGCTGGCCCTGGGTCGGCAGAAGGCTCGGTCTCTTTGGGGCTGCATTGTCCCCGAGGTGTCCATCCTGTTACATGTGACTCTTGGGTACCCTCATTTGTTTGCATGCCTGCTTTTTCCACCAGCACAACTTCTGGGCCAAGGATCTCTCCCGGCTCATCTTCATTTCCCCAGTGCTGCCCCCAGAGCAAGTGCTCCTAGTAAATGGTCATGGTGGACAGACAGAACGGGTGCTGGGAGGATGGAGGCGTGTGGGGTACTGCAAGGCCTGGTTTCAGCTTTCCAGGAGCTCAGGGCCCAGTGTTGGGGAACCAACCCAGGACGGTGTCAGCCTAGTATGAGGGGATGGGGTGTGGCAGACCAGCAGGAGGAGGGGTGGGAGCAGGAGAGGTTCTTGGAGGTCAGGATCCTGGAGCAAGGCTGGGTAGGCGAGGTGGCTGTGAGGGGTGAAGGAGGAGAGGGGGCCGAGAAGTGCTCCGGGCAGAGAAAGCACCGTGAGCCAGCCCCAGGGCCGAGATGGCCTGGGCTCCGCGGTGTGCAGGCCGGGTGTGGGTGGCTCCTTGGGGAGGGGCCTCTAAGCTGTCTCCATGAGGCCCACTTGGCCCCTGCTGGCCGCCCCTGACCTTGCCGAGCCTGTCCCCTGTGGAGCCAGCGTCCGCAGTCTGTCTCTGGGTTTGACGCTTGCCCACCAGCTGCTGGTTCAGCTCCTTGATCCCAGCAGAGGCAGCAGCGAGGCCTGTTAAATAATAATGTAGCTCACCAGGGCCTGTGTCAACACTGCATCCTCCGTGTTCATTATCTAGATCGCCACCTTCAAAGTCTAATCCAGTCGTCTGGAGTTCATTTTAACCGAGATCGCTGGAGGGGAAGCCGGCTGCAGGATGATTGTTGCATCTTAATCAAAAAAACTTCCTGGGGGGCAGGCTGCTTGGAGAATGCTGGAACGCAGGGCAAGTTGTGTCAGTGTTGGGCCGCAGGGCCCGGCTCCGCCCTGCAGGGCTGCCGTGAGGGTTAACTGAGGCGACCGTCCCCCACTGGACCCCGGCTCCTCCACTCTTGGAGGTCTGGGCCACCTCCTCCTCCTCCACACACGTCGGGTCATACCCCTGTGACCTTCACATTCTCCTATACAGCACTGGCCACAGCCACACACTGACATTTTGGGGACGATTTTCTGATAAACAAGGCCAAGAGGCCCTGTCGGGCAGGACTGTGCCTGGCTGGCTCCCCTTGCTCCCATTGCATGCGTGGTGCCGAGACCAGCTAGTATGTGGTAGGGGTCCAGGGCAGGGTTGGGAAGGACATTGGCATTTCCATCAGGGAATGGGCTCTGTCTGTGGCTGGTCCACTGAGTTTGCAAGGAAGATTTGGGCAGGAGGTGTGCAGAACACATGACGGAGGGCTTGATTTTCACCAGCTCCAGAGCTGGGCTCTGAGCACACGAGAGGCTTCCCAAAGCACATGCTGTCAATAATTCGCCTTGCATAGGCTCGCATCTCCTGCGGTGGCCACTCCCTTGCCCCTGGGCACTGGCCTCTGATACCGGCGCTAATGCTTTTTGTCAGTAAGCATGCCAGAAAATCCACACTGTCACTAATCCATGCTGGATTCCCGGACACCAAAGGCCCCCAGATTTTCCCCCTGCACATTGCCACGTACACCTGCCTTCCCCACCCTTAATTTTCACATTTAGGGCCCAAACTTAGTTTGCATGTATTAGCTGTTGTAAATCTATCATAACAGTGCGATGCAGCATGAATAATGCATCACTGGACTGTATTAGTTTTCTGTCTCCTATCTTATTTATGACACAAAAAGGGTGGGAATTTGCAAAAGTGAAATCCAGGCGCATTGCTTCTTGGGTAATGGTATGCAAATTGGCTTGAGGGTGGAAAGATTCACCAAGTCTTCGGATGCCAAGTGTGAGCCCTGAGTTCAGGCGAGCGTGCAGGTCATGGATCATGTCACTCCTCAGAGTCATCTGTTAATGTGTTTTTTTGTGTCTGTCATTGTTACTGTTGTCATCTTGTTATTATTTTTTAATTCAAAGTTGGCAGGTAAAACTTGAGAAATCAATTTTCTAATGATTGTGGAGACTTCCCAGGAGGCTCTGACAGTAACAAGTTCCAAAGAAGGGTGAACATTTTCCAGCAGCAAGAAGAATTGAAGTCAGATGTTCAGAAGAACTTCCTTTCAGGATAGGGGGTGGGCTTGGCTTTTGGATCCTGTGGGCCCCGTTCCCAGGGAATGCTGAGGGGTCAGGACTAGCTCAGGGCTGAGGTTGCCATCTGTGCTCCGGGGCCTGGGCTTTGTAAGGAGGGATCTCAAGGAACATCTTTTGGGGCTAGGGATGACTAAGGGGCAGGGCTCTGGGCCCCCACCCCATCCTCCCCTGGAAGAGCTCAGATCTTCCTTGTATCTAATATTAGGCCTCCCCTCAGCCTGGAAGAGTCAGGTTGAGGAAAGGATTTCATGGTTTAAAAAACAAAAACTAGTTTGAAGCTGTTGGCTCGTGGAGGAGAAAAGGGGGACAGCAGGGGGAAGGCAGATGAACAGGGCCTCGTGGACAGGATAGTCGGGGTTGGAGGAGATAGAGGGGTTAGGCAGGTGACGGAGGGAGGTGGTGTCCTCCCCTTCTGAATCCCTGCCCCTAGCGTCTCCCACTGTCAGTGTGTACCCCCGCCCAGTAGCTCTTCCACATCCCCGACCCCCATGGCCTGAGCCCCATTGGAGGGGTAGGGGAGGAGTAGCTATGCAATCCCCTGGAACTTTGCAAAGACACACAGAGCCATGAACGGACCCACTGGATGCCAGGCCGTGGGCTGGGCCTTAAGACAGTGGAGGCTGAGAGCATACCCCAGAACCAGGCCCTGGGCGTAGTCATAGACTGACTGGGCTCCCTCGGGGAGAGGTTTTAGGCCAGTGTCTAGTGCTGGGCGTGCATTCAGGCCATTATGTGATGCTCACCTCCAGCCTGGCAGCTGTGCTGGGGGAAGGTCCCCGAGGTGCAGAACCCCAAGGAAAGCATTTCTGGCTGCCCCTGCTGCCTTGTCTGAGTTTGGATGCTGGTCAGTGTGGGCTTGGGAGCTGGGCTGGCTGGCTTCCACCTCTGGTTCTACCATCACTGATAGCCTCAGTTTCCCCACCTGTGAAATGGGGATAATTACAGACCATACCCCAGGACTAAGCAGCTTCAGGTGTACCTGAAGCACAGGGGAAGTGCCAGCCGCTGTCTGGTGGTGGTTACAGGACATGGTCACATGGAATGCCCCGAAGTAGTAGAGCCAGGGTCTCAGCGCCTCCGCCTGGCGCTGCTTTCCTCTGCCCCGAGCCTGTGGTTCACTGTAGATGTGTGTGTGCCTGCCTTCTCCCACAGGGGGGCAGGTCATTCGGGAGCAGGGACAGTGCCCCAATGCTCCTCATTGTCCTACAGTGCCAGCGAGGGAGCTGGACTGACTTCTCTTTGCTTTCCTTTTCCCTCTTCCCGACTGTCCCACCTCCTGCCACCCTCCCGCACCAGCTCTTCCCTTCTGCCCTGGTCGTGCTCCTCCCGGGACTCCTGTCTACCCCAGCTCCCTTGCCTACCTCCACTGGACTCTGATGGCCAGAATCAAGGAGCTGGGCCATTGGCTCCCCCGAATACCTGGGGAGAGAAGGGAGCTCCGTGTTACCAGCACAAGTCCAGCCTGGCTTCGAGTCTGTGCCCTGGACGTGAGGCCTCACCTCTGTGCCTGTGCTCAGCTATGGGGCAGACACACCTGCCATTGAGCCCAAGAGCCCAGGAAAGGAGTGACAGTGTGGCCACATGGTGGGTTCAGGGAGGCTGGGGTGGGTGGGAAGGGGCTCCTGAGTAGTATGAGTGGATGCATGGGCTGCACGTGTGAACATGTGTGTGTGCACCTGTGTGTATGCATGTGAGAGGGACAGTGGGTTGATTATATTAGCCTCATGTACATCTTTAACTGTTGCGTGAGTCTTGTTGACGGTGTCCAGTTGCACTGGGCTGGGCGTCTGGGTCAAGCCTGGAGTCAGTCCCCTCGCCCTGTGTTCCCTGCCCCTTCCGGATTGGTCCCAGCTCGGTGTTGGTCTCGGCCCAGCCCAACATTTCATGTGGCTGCCATTTCTCCCCACTAGTCTTGGGTGAGGATCTGTGCGTGGAACTGACACCTAGCCCTTCGAGGTGTCTCTCACCGTGAGCAGGAGGGCAGGGCAGCCTCCTTGGCTGAGTCTGCTCCCCTCCACTGGTGTGGCCCCAGGGAGTCTGGTGTCCCAGCTGTCACGGTGTGGGCGGCTCTCCCTCTGCTTAAGCAGGTGCCATGAGTTTTGAGCCGGCACTGTTGGAAGGGTGGAAGTTGATGGTGGGGGACTGGGTGAGGTGCTTGGGGTTGGGATGGCATCACTCAGGCTCCTTCAGGGGGGCCTGCAGGTGCATCGCTAACTGCCCTTAAGAGCTGGGAAGCAGAGCAGAGAAAGCAGAGCCACCACAGCAGGCACCTGGAAATGGAGGATCCTTCCAGAACAAAGCTGTCATCACACCTGAGCCTTTCAGAATTGTCCAGGCTGCCTCTTCCCTGGCGCTTCCAGCCTCCAGGCCCAGGCACTGGCTGGCACTTTAGTCCCTGAGCTGTGCACTGGGCTCCAGCAGTGGCCCCTGCCCTTGCGGACCTGCCCCACACCTGTGGGTGTGGTGGCAGGGTCACCAATTACGGAGACCACCCCACCCCCAGCGAGTTAACCCTTACTGAGACTCACTTGTCCTAGAGGCTGTTCTGGACTCTTTGCAAGTAGCGCCCCGTGTAATCTTCACAACAGCCTTATGTGATCGTTATCACCTCCATTTTAAAGGTGAGGAAACTGAGGCAGGAAGTTGTAGAGCTGGGACCTGACACTCTGACCCTGAGTGCGTGGCCCCACTGCTTGTCCCAAGCAGGAAACAGATGACGAGATAATATCAGGCCGCAGTGAGTGTTGTGCAGAAGGTGAGCCAGGCACGTAGAACTCAGGCCCCACTGCTTCCAGAACAGGTCACCCACCTCTGAGACTCAGTTTCCTGTCTGACCGGGGCTCAGGGGTCCCACCACGTCATGGGGTGGCAGGGACTCTGTGGACTGCGCCGAGCAGTGGTGACTACAGCCCAACCATGCACGGATGCTGCAGATTCGTGTCTCCGTTTCTACCACTCGGTCTTCACGGGGTCCCCTGGGGGCTGGGCAGGGCCAGACACCAGGCCGACCCCAGGCTCAGCCCGGGCACCTGCTTGTCCAGGATTGGGCAGAGTAGCTGCTCGGGCAAGACTCAGGCAAAGGTGCTTGGTGGCCCCAGGTGGCTGACAGCCCGCTTCCCTCCACAGGTGTCAATAGAGAGGAAACGCTGTGCTGGCTGGACTAATTGAGGACAACAAAAGGAAACCATAGAGTACAAATGAGGAGAATATCAGTAACATACACTTTGAGATGCTTTCTATATTCTGCCTCCTCCAGAACAGACAGATACACCGACAGATTTTAGTTTAGTTTTTAAAGGTAGGATGTCAGTGTGGCTGCGGCCGGATGGCTGTCCCTGCACTGGTGCTTCCTGTGTCTTGGGCTGGGTTGTGGCTGGGGTGACAAGGGGGTGCCCCCAACATTGTGCCCACCTTCTTACGTGCTTAGTGATAGGTAGGCTTTAGTGCAGGACTTTTTAATTTTTGGGGGGCCAAGGGTTGTTTACAGACTCTTGTGAAGTTGGCCATCTCAAAAAGAGTTGACTGTCTTTCTAGAAAAATGCACCAAGGACACCAAATTTTGCACAATCAGTTTCAAACTAGGATGTTAAAAGTTTGAGACTGGCTGTCAGGGACATCCATCCCTGCATTCCTTCTGGGTTCCTGTGGTGGCCCTGGGAGAAGAGCCCAGCACCCAGTGTAGTCTCTTGTTAAGTCAGAAAGGACCTTATGCTCTCTTTACAGGTGAGTAAACTGAGATCCGGAGATGTTACCTGACTTGTCGGTAAGAGGTAAAGGTCAGTGAAAGGTGGAGGTGGATGGCGCACCTTAAGCCTTCCCCTGAAATTTGTCAGGAAGGGCGGAACTGCTGCCCAGGTTCCCTTGGCCTCGACCAGGTTGGAGTCTGAATCAGAGTGTCTAGGCATTCGACGGAGCCCACACCAAGGAGACCGGGTGCGGGTTTGGAGTCCCGTGAGGGTGACCAACCCATCTGGTTTGCCCGGGACTGAGAGGTTGTACTTCTAGTGCTATAGCTGGGCCTCCCTGGGTAAACCTGGGTAAATCGGTCACCTAAGTTGGATTCCTAGCATTCCCCCCATTTCCTGACTAAGCACAGCAACTCTGTGAACATCATTCAGCCCCTCAGCTGTGGAATGCTGATAAGAATGAGATAGATAAAGGGAAAGGAGTTGTTGTGCTAATTGCCTTTAAAAGGCAGGCCATCTGGCTGAAGAGCGCAGAGCGTGATCTCTGGGTCTCAACCCCCAGCCTGCCCCCTAGCTGGCAGAGTGACCCTGCACCACTGCTTCCGGGAGCTTGGGTGTCCTGCCTGTTAGCCGAGGAGGAAATGGGCAGCGGCCTTACCCCAGGCGGCTGGGGCGTTAAAGGGAGGCAGAGTTGGCAGGTGCTGGCGAGTGCTCTGTGGGGATCTCTGGGCCCATGACTGGTCTTCCCAGCCAGCCTGAGATGGAGACCGTGCAGGGCGTGGGAGGCAAGACCCCCTTCATGCCTACACCCTGTTCTTGGAAGAGCACTGAACTTGGAGTCTGCAGGCAGGCCTGCATCCCAGCTCTGCCCGTACCTAGCAGGGCCCTGGGTTCCTCACTCTCCATTTCTGGGCTGTTCCCTCTTCTTTCATAAAGGTCTCTGGGAGGATGAAACACTGCAGCATGGGGAAGGCCTGGCACACAGTAGGTGCCCAGCGAGCGTTTGATAAGGCCGGCCACCTGCCATTTCCTCAGCAGCTCCCAGCCCCCGAATGCCCAGTGGTCCTTCTTGGCTCCTTGGCATCATCTCAGCTCTAATGACTCTGAGCGCAGATCTGCTCACCCTGGGAATTTATAGGAACCAAGCACAGAGGCATCACCTGGAGGCACATAAATATTGTACAATGAAGAATGGACTGTGTCAGCACTATTCGGGGCAGTATCACTCACCTGAAACGCTCTGTGCAGATGCTTATTGCCAGGCTGCAGGGACAGGGTGAGGGGGATGGGCCACCGCAGGTCTGGGACACCTGGCTTCTTCCCAGCTCCCCTGACCAGCTGCCAACTGCAGCCAGGTACATGGAGCGCTCACGGTGTGCTGGCAGGGTCCCTTGCACCTCCCAGCACCCCAGAAGGTAGTTTTTCCTTCCATCCCTGTTGACAGATAAGAGAGGAGATGGAATCACCTGGGCAGAGATGAGCGTGGAGCTGGCATCAGATCCGGGCACCCCCTCAGCCGCCAGCTTTTTTTATTTTATTTAAATAACTGCCTTTGTCCCCAACTTTTTATTTAAAACAATTTCAGGCTACAGGAAAGTTGAAAGAAACATACAATGAACACATACATATTCTTTACCTAGTTAACCACCTGTTAGCATTTTGCCATAATTATCCATGATTATTTGTCTAATTTTTTCCATATTATACATACATACAGACACCCCCTTTTTTGTTGCTAAATCTTTTAAAAGTCAGTTACAGACGTCATTTCCCTTCAGCCCTAAATACTTCAGCATGGCTTTCCTATGTAACTTCAGTAGCTTCATACCCAGGAATTTAACATCAATGTACTGTCCATATACCCTTTTCCCCAGTTGTCCCCCAAATATCTTTCATAGCTTCTACACTTGACCCCATCCAAGATCCAAGCTGAGTGAGATCACACATTGCATTTGGTTGTCATGTCTCTTTAGTCTTCTTTAATCTAGAATAATCCCTCTACCTTTTTTAGTCTCCACAATACTGACTGACACTTCTGAGACATCAGAGCCGGGGTCTCATAAAAAGTCCCACCATCTGGAATTGCCCGATTATTTCCTCCTGATGAGATCTGAGCACTTGGCCAGATTCTGCGCGGGGAGCTGTGCATGTCCCATTGCATCACTCAAGGAGATAGGGAAATGCAGGACTGTCCCATCCCTGATTGTTTGGTCTAGATGGGGTCCTCCATATCTCCCCATTCTACAGGTATCAGTTTCCCTTTAAAATTACTAGGTCACCTGCAGGTGACTCTTGGGGAATGTGTGACCATCCTCTTTCTCAGCAAATTTTCATTATTTAGAGAGGAGCCTTCCTTTCCTTGACTTGATCCCCTTCCTTCACTGCTACTACAGATCCAGAGATCTTTTTAAGATCCAGCGTATGTTCTAGGACCATTGTTATTATTTTTGATGCTCAGTTATCTCAAATTTGGCCAGTAGGAGTCCCTTTGTGCTGGTTCCTGGGTCCTTCGGACACCTCCCCATCATTCTTTGAGTACTTCTTTGCTTTTGTGTTAGGAAATGTTCTAGGCTCACCTGGTACCTCCCCTGCCATAGTTAGCCATCTCTGCAGGGTGTCTTAGCTGGCTCTCTTTTGTGGGGAATGGTATTTAGAAACCAGGATCTGGTGTGCTCCCTCCTGCTGGGATGTCATTGCTTCCAGACCCCTTCAGTGGACAGAGCCAGAAAAAAAATCTGTAGTTCATACGGATACTTCTAATTCAAATCCAAGATTGTAGAGCTTACCCTAACCTTTTCTCCATGTTCAACTCTTTTCTCCTGCTGAGGACCCAGGTCCCCCAAAATAACATCAGCATGCTTCAGTCACGCCATATAGTTTATGAATTGCTATGCCCTTTCCTCCACCACCACCACCAAGCCTACTAAGTAAAGCTCAGGATTTCTTTGCAGATCTTTTTGTCCTTGGGGAACAACAGTGTAGTCAGAGTACTGAGTTCCCAAGATACTTGAATGGATTCTTTTCTATGTGGGTGTGGCCATGTGCCAATGAACTTTGATTCACTGAAGCAGGCAGCAGGCCAGTGCAGCCTGAGGGCCATTTTTTTCCGACTGCTGGTCCTTAATATCACCCCAACAGCAGCTCCCGGTGCGGGAACTAGCCAGGCCTGGTCTACAGGGGCCAAGTGGGCAGGAAGCACTGGGCCTTTCAAGACCCAGAAGAGGGGCATGACTGTGCTCGTGCCATGTGCAGAGGGAGCCTTTTTCAGGGACAAGGGGAGTAAGTTAAAGGCTTCTTAGAGGATAAGGTAACACCCCCACTCCTGAGCCCCCAAACCAGCAAGGGATCAGAGGCAGGGTCTGGAGGTGAGAAATGGGAAGCTGTGGCCTGAGATTGGGGTGCTGCGTTGGCAGCATTTCACCTGGCCCTGGTTGGGAGCAAAGGAGAGCTTGATGAGCTGATAGCTGACCCTGGAAATTAGTTCTGAGTTCCTTTCGGGGCAAGTGAACACCCACGTTCGGAAGGCAAAATGAGGTGAGTGGCTTGTCAGCACCCAGGCCAGTGGGCAGCGAGGGTCTGCTGCCTGCCTCCACCTAGAGGTGCCGTGCGTGGCGCCCTTGGCCCCTGACGGACACTGGAAGTCCATCACTTCCAACGTTTCACCTACTCCTGCGTGTGTATCCAGGAGGCCGAGCCAGGACTCCCAAGACCCAGTTCTCGTGAGCAGGCTTCTGGTATGGGGAGGGGCCCAGGCGAGCCCAGAGGTAACCAAGGAGCCAGGCGCTTGAGCTCCTCTGCTGCTGTTTGTATTTGTCCCTGCCCTCTCCCCGCAGGCCTTGTGCAAAGCCCCTTGAGCCTGGAGACAGACTTGTTATATCTCTGGAGAAATGAGCCTGGATTTCCGCCGCTGACTTCTCTTTTAATTAGATTCTGACAGCAGCAGGCATGGCTGACTGGCTGCAGATTCAGGCACAGCTTGCCGTGGTCCCAGGCCTCTCAGTTTCAGTGAGGTTTGGCTTTTTCAGAGGCAGGAAATGCTTCTGCCCTTTCAACAGGAGCTAGGCCAGGGTCTTGCTGCGCACGTGTGGGGGCACATATGTCTTCCTGTCGCTGTGTGTGTGCATTTGTGTGCAAGTATGTGCATGCTGTTTTTGGAAAAGTCTGCAGACAAAGCATGTTGGGTGCCCCCTTCCATCCTGCCACCCTTTCCGCTCATCCATCGGCTTGCTGACAGCAGGCACTGTAGGAAGTCACATCTGACCCTGGCGCCTCATCTGTGACTGGGGTTGGTGGTTCTCGGCTGGCCTTTCCCAGCAAGGTCCCTCGGGAGGTGTCCTGTCTGCACCGGGTGTTCTGTCTGGGTCTGGGCCTTCAGGAAAGTTGTCTGGAGTACAGGCTGGTGCAGGAAGATACCCTGTCTTCCTGAGGGTTTCCTGAAGGAGCGCGCCTCTCAAGGAATGAGAACCGAAAGCCAGTGCTGCCAGGGCTGTGGGCAGCAGTTTTGGGGCTGAAAGGCCCCAGGGGTGGAAATTCCTCCCCTCCCCTTGGATTGCAGGGACTGGCCCTGCTTTGTGGAAGCTGTAAGGGGCTTGGCCTCCTTCCAAATCCCAGGTGCTTGCTGGCTGAGCTTCCAGCCCTCCGGCCTTCACTAGGGTGGGGGAGGGACGCTGAGAAAAAGTAACAGAGACTTCCCCACTTCCAGGGGCCCAGAGTCTGAGCCCCCAGTCTGAGGGAGAAATAGCTCCCTGCCTTCTGCGTGTGCCCAGCCTAACATGAGAGCCCCTCTCCCCTTGGGGAGCCCCAATTTGATGGAGACAATGTACCCTTTGGTGAACTTCCTGTCTGAGAGGGAGCTACAGGTTCTGCTCTTGGGGTCCCCCTAGTAAGGGGTGAGCTGTGCAGTAGGACCCTGCCTTCTGAGAGCAGCCTGGCACATGGGGAGAGAAGGTGTTGCCCTGCCTCTCCCCTCACATCTTTGGACACTCAACTCTTCTGTTCCCCCAGCCCATATAATCCTCATGACAACAGCCACTTAACAAATGGGGAAACCGAGGCCCAGGTCTGTGAAGTTATTGAGGAAATGAGATTTAATAGTAGGTCTGATTAAGTTCTGTCCAGCATCTTCCTGCCGTCTAAGGTTTCTATCAAAGGTATGCTTTTTATAGAAAAAATGGAACAAAACTGCAAACAGGAAAGGGGGACAGTCACCAGGTGCTGCCCAGGAATAATTCTCAATGTGCAGGTTTATCCTCCTCCCCCAGTTTTGGATGCAGCGCCCCTTTTTTGGTCATTTACTGCTAAAACATTCATATTTTTCTATCTTTATCACACAGTCTCTGTAAACATTTTAAATGGATGTAGGAGAGTTGGCTGAGTGGGTGTACCGGACGTGCCTGGCTGTCCCAGTGCTTGAGCATTTGGGTTGTTTCTAGGCTGGTGTGCTCGAGTTGCTTGTATCTGAAGAACAACTGAATGTTATAGATGGACTTCCATTGTCCAGCCATTCACTCTTTGACCGAATTTTACTGTGCTCTGGGCCCTGTGCCAAGTGGGGAGGATTTTGAAGGGCTGAAGGCCAAGGGTCTGTGTTTGGAGCTCATAGTCCGGTGTCGAGGCAGCTGAGTAGAGCCATAGAGTTGTTGGTATTGCCAGGCCGGGTGACAGAATATGGCTTGTTGAAGCAAGTGGCTGGGTAAGGATGGCTGGGGCAGGCCTCCTGGAAGAGAGGCGTCACTCTGAATTCAAGTCTTCAGATATTGCAAAGCTGTTTCCAGGAGGGCAGTGGGGGAGGCATGTTGAAGACAGGTCATCTCCAGGACAGAGGGGCGGCCACCTGGCACATCCTGAGATTCGCTCTCGCCCAGGCTTGACCCGGAGTGTAGGAAGACTGCCAGGAAAGGCGGGAGTGCGGGCAGAGCTGGGCTCTGGAACGCTGAATTCAGGAGCTTGGATTTTCTCCTGTAGTGGATCGGAACCCTGACTGTTCGTCTCCTCTCTTTAAAAAAGAGCTTTTGTTTTTAAAGGTCAAAATTATACACACACCTGTGAACAACAAATAACAAATAACATGGGATGGTGTAACCTGAAAGGCCCTCACCACTACCCATCCTTAGTCCTGCTTCCTGCCACCTCTTCTTTTTTTAATCCACCAGGCACTTCCCTCATGATTAATTTGTCTGCTCTGCTGTTTCTTTTCTTTTTTTTAAATTTAAATTCAAAGGGAGAGGCCTTCAAAATAGTAAACACTTGACATCCCATAATTGTCTTTGTATTATGTAAGCTTCAGGTGTATAACCTCGTAATTTGACACATGTATGCACTTGAAAGTGATCACTGCCACAAGCCTAGTTACCATCTGTCACCATACTGTTGACCTTCTTCATTTTTCCCATTTCCCAGTCCCCTCCCCTCTGGTAACCACTAGTCTGTTCCCTATATCTGTGAGTTTTTTTTTTTATTCCATATGTGCATGAAATCGTATGGTATTTGTCTTTGTTTGACTTATTTCACTTAGCATTATAAGATGGACCTTTAGGTCCATCCATGTTGTCATAAATGGCAAGATTTCATTCTTTTGTGTGGCTGAGTAATATTCCATTGTGTACATATATACCCCATCTTCTTTATCCATTCATCTATCAATAGACACTTAGGTTGTTTCCATGTCTTGGCTATTGGGAATAATGCTGCAGTGAACATGGGGGTACATACACCTTTTCAAATTAGTGTTTTCCTATTCTTTGGATAGATACCAGAAGTGGAACAGCTGGGTCATATGGTAGTTCTGTTCTTAATTTTTTGAGAAACCTCTATACTGCTTTCTGTAGTGGCTGCACTGTTTACAATCTTACCAACTGTGCACGAGGGGTCCCTTTTCTCCACATCCTCTCCAACGCTTGTGGTTTCTTGTCTTGATAATTGCCATTCTAACAGGTGTGAGGTGATAGCTCATTGTGGTTTTGATTTGATTTTTAATAATTAGTGGTGTTGGACATCTTTTCATGTGCCTGTTTACCACCAGCACATCATCTTTGGAGAAATGTCATATCCTCTGCCCATCTTTTAATCAAGTTGTTTGCTTTTTATTGTTGAATTTTATGTGTTCTTTATATATTTTAGATATTAATCACTTACCTGATCTATGGTTGCAAATATCTTCTCCCATTCAGTAGATTGCTTTTTCATTTTGGCAGTAGTTTCCTTGGCTGTGAAGAAGTTTTTTAATTTGATGTAGTCCTGGTTGTTTTTGTTTATATTTACTTTCATTTCTGTTGCCATTGGAGTCAGATCTACAAAGATGTCATTAAGACCGATGTCAAGGAGCTTACTGCCTGTTTTCTTCTAGAAATTCATGGTTTCAGGTCTTACGTTCAAGTTTTTTAATCCATTTTGAGTTAATTTTTGTGTATAATATTAGATAGTGGTCTAGTTTCATTCTTTTGCATGCGGCTAACAAGTTTTCCAACACCATTTATCGAAGAAACTGTCCTTTCTCCATGGTATGCTCTTGTCTCTCTTATCATAGATTAATTGTCCATATATGTGTGAATTTATTTCTGGGCTCTTGGTTCTGTTCCATAGATCTGTGTGTCTGTTTTTGTACCACTACCATACTGTTTTGATTACTATAGCTTTGTAGTGTATTTTGAAGTCAGGGAATGTGATACCTCCAGTTTTGTTCTTTCTCAGGATTGTTTTGGCTACTCAAGATCTTTCATGAGTCCATACAACTTTTAGAATTACTTGTTCTAGTTCTGTGAAGCCTGCTGGAATTTTGATAGGTATTGCATTGAATCTGTAGATTGTTTTTGGTAGTATGGACATTTTGACAATATTAATTTTTTCAAGCCATGAGCGCAGAATATCTTTCCATTTACTTGCATCTTCTTCAGTTTTATTTATCAATGTTTTACAGTTTTCAGAGTACTGATCGCTTATCTCCTTGACTAAATTTACTACTAGGTATTTTAATCTTTTTGGTGCAGTTATAAATGGGATTATTTTTAAAATTTCTCTTTATGATGATCATTATTAGTGTCTAGAAATACCACAGATTTCTGTATATTGATTTTGTATTCTGCATCTTTAATGAATCAATGAATTAATTCTTACAGGCTTTTTCAGGTGGATTCTTTAGGGTTGTTTTCTATATATATAGTATCATGGCATCTGCAAATAGCAACAGTTTTACTTTTTCCTTTCTTATTTGGATGCCTTTTATTTATTTTTATTGCCTGATTGTTGTGGGTAGGGCTTAGAGTTCTATGTTGAATAAAAGTGATGAGACTGGGCATCTTGTTTTGTCCCTCTTCTTAGAGGAAAAGCTTTCAGCTTTTCACCACTGAGTATGATGCTAGCTGGAGGATTGTCATATATACCCTTTATTATGTTGAAGTATGTTCCCTTATACCCAATTTGTTGAGAGTTTTATCATAAATGGATGTTGAATTTTGTCAAATTCTTTTTCTGAATCTATTGAGATCATCATATGATTTTATCTTTCATTTTGTTAACATAATATACCATATTGATTGATTTGCAGATCTTGAACATTCTTGCATCCTTGGAATAAATCCCACTCGATGATCCCTTTAATGTATTGTAGAATTCAGTTTGTTAATATTTTGTTGAAGATTTTTGCATCTGTGTTCATCAGGGATATTGGCCTGTAATTTTCTTTTATGTGGTGTCCTTGTCTGATTTTGTTATTAGGATAATGCTTGCCTCACAAAATGTGTTTGGAAACTTTTCCTCCACTTCATTTTTTAAAAAGAGTTTGAGAAGGATAGGTATTACATTTTCTTTGAATGTTTGGTAGAATTCTTCAATGAAGTTCTCTGGAACAGGACTTTTGTTTGTTGGGAGATTTTTGGTTACTATTTCAATCTTTTTACTAGTAGTCTATTCAGATTTTCTATTTCTTCATGATCCAGTCTTGGAAGATTGTTTATTTCTAAAAACATATCAATTTCTTCTAGGTTATCCAGCTTGGTGGCATATAGCTGTTCTTAGTAGTCTCTTATGATCCTTTATATTTCTGTGATGTCAGTAGTAACTTCTCTTCCATTTCTTATTTTGAGGCCTCTCTCTTTTTCTTAGTCTATCTAAAAGTTTGTCAGTCTTGTTTATCTTTTCAAAAAACCAGCTCTTTGTTTCATTGACCTTTTCTATGGTCTTTTTGTTCTCTATTTCATTTATTTCTGCTCTGATCTTTATTATTTCCTTCCTTCCACTAATTTGGGGCTTTGTTTGTTTTCCTTTAGATGTAAAGTTAAATCATTTATTTGAAATTTTTCTTGTTTCTTGAGGTAGGCCTGTATTGCTAGGAACTTCCTTCTGTCTTAGGACTGCTTTTGCTGAATCCCATAGATTCTGGTATATTATATTTCTGTTTTCATTTGTCTCTAGGTATTTTTTGATTTCTCCTTTGATTTCTTTAGTGACCCATTCACCCATTCATTGTTCAGTAGTAGCATGTTAGTTAACCTCCGTATTTTTTTTTTTTTTACATTTTCTTCTTGTAATTAATTTCTAGTTTCACCCCATTGTGGTCAGAAAAGATGCTTGATATGATTTCAGTTTTATTGAATTTATTGAGCCTTGTTTTTTTTGTCTAATGTGTGATCTCTCTTGGAGAATGTTCCATGTGTACTTGAGAATATTGTGTTTTCTGTTGCTTTTGGGTGGAGTGTTCTGTATATGTCTGTTAAGTCCATCTGGTGTAATGTGTCATTTAAGGCTGGTGTTTCCATATTGATTTTTTGTCTGGATGATCTATCCATTGGTGAAAGTAGAGTATTGAAGTCACCTACTGTTGTACTGCTTTCAATTTCTCCCTTTAGGTCTGTTAATATTTGCTTTCTATATTTTGGTCTTCCTATGTTGGACACATATATATTTATAAACATTATATCATCTTGCTGGATTGACCCCCTTATCATTATGTAATGCCCTTATTTGTCTGTGATTACAGTCTTTGTTAAGTCTGATATGAGTATAGCTATACCAGCTTTCTTTTCATTTCTATTTGCATGGGATATCGTTTTCCATCTCTTCACTTTAAGTCTCTGTTTCCTTACTTCTGAATTGAGTATCTTATATAGACAGCATATAGATGGGTCTTGTTTTTTTCTTAATTCATTCAGCCACTCTTGTCTTTTGATTGGTGAATTTAATTAGTCCATTTCTATTGAAACTAATTAGTGATAAGTGTATATTCTGGCTATTTGTTTAATTGTCTTCGGGCTGTTTTTGTAGTTCTTTCTGTTCATTTCTTTTTTTCTCTCTTTGTGGTTTGATGGCTTCCTTTTAGTGTTATGTTTGAATTCTTTTTTCATTTTCTTTTGTGTATTTCCTTGTGGTTACTATGAGGTTCACATGAAATATCCTATGTAAATAGTAGTCTGTTGATAGCAACTTGAACACATTCCAAAGCTTTACATTTTATCCTCCCAACCATGTTTTTATATTTTTGATGGCATATTTCACATCTTTCTATTTTATGCTTTACTTAACCAATTATTGTAATTTTAGTCGGTTTTACTCCTTTTGGATTTTAATTTCCATGCTTGCTTTATAAGTGTTTGATCCATATCTTGATACATATATTGATCATATATTGATATATATCTTTGTTATATATGTTAGCTTTTCCAGTAGGGTTTTTACTTTCGTATGTTTTCTTATTATCAATTAGTGCCATTTCTGTCTGGCTTAAAGAAGTCCCATTAACATTTCTTGTAGGGATGATTTAGTGGTAACAAGCCCCTTTAGCTTTTGCTTACCTGGAAAGCTCTTAATCTCTCTTTCTCTGAATGATAACTTTGCTGGGTAAAAAATTCTTGGTTGATAGTTTTTTTCTTTTCAGGACTTTGAATATTTCATGCTACTCCATCTGGCCTATAAAGTTTCTGCTGAAACTCTGATAACCTGATGGGTTTCCCTTGTACATAATAAGCTGTTTTGTTCTTGCTGCTTTTAGGATTCTGTCTTTATCCTTAACTTTCACCATTTTAATTATAATGTGTCTTGGTGTGGATTTCTTTGGGCTTCCTGGACCTGGATGTCTGAGTTCTTTCTCCAGCTTAGGGAAGTTTTCAGCCATTTTTCTTCAGGTAAGTTTTCTGGCCCTTTCTTCTCCTTCTTGGATTCCTATAATGTGTATGTTATTCCACTTAATGTTGTACCAAAAGTCTCTTAAGGTATCTTCACTTTTCTTAATTCCTTTTGCATTTTGCTGCTCTACTGGGTGAGTTCTACTGCTTTGTCTTTCTGCTTGCCGGTTCATTCTTCTATGTCATTCAGTCTGCTGTTGAACCGCTGTGGGTGTTTTTCAGTCTGGTTATAACTTCTGTTTGGTATTTATTATGTTTGCTATCTCTTTTTTGAAGTTTTCACCGTGTTCGGCCATTCTTCTCCTGAGTTTGGTGGGCATCTTTGTGTCCATTACTTTAACTCTTTATCAGGTAGATTCCTTATCTCCATTTTGTTTAGTTTTTTTTCTGAGGTTTGTCTTGTTCTTTTTTTTTTTGAACATATTCCTCTGTCTCCTCATTTTTTGTAACTTTCTCTTTCTATGACTAGGTAAATCAGCTACCTCTCCTGGTCTTGAAGGAGTAGCCTTATGTAGATGATGTCCTGTTGGGCCTAGAAGTGCGACCTCCCCTTGTTACCAGAGCCAGGCACCCAAGGGGTGTCCCTATATGGGCTGTGTGTGCCCTCCTGTTGTGACAAGGCTGTGGCTATGGTGTGTTGGTGGGTGGAGCTGGTGCTCAGTTTGGCTGCGTGCTGTGTCCGGGACTGCTGAAGTGCTTGTACGCAGGGCTGTCCCCTGGCCCAGCTGCAGGGCATGTCTGGGGCTGCTGCAGCATGTTATGGGCATGACACTTGGAAGGGCACACTCTCTGGCAATAGCAGGTTGGAGGGAAAATTTCAAATAGTGCCTGCCAGCACTGGTATTATTAAGGTAGACTGAGATTGCAAAAGTAACCCCTGCCAGCGTCTCAGTCCTTGGGGAGTATCCCTGCTCTTTCCTGTAGATGCTTTACAGTTAGTAAATGGGCCTCTTTACCTGGGATCCATGCGCTTTTCAAATTGGTGTTTTTGTGCTAGTTTTTGGGTCCATGGTGTCTGTCCTTTAACAGTGGGTTTTCTGTTCCCTATGGTATAGTTTTCCTGACTGTAATCCCTGTTGCTTTTCAAGGCCTGGTATTGGATTGTCTCTTATCATCAGGGTATAAGGGTTGGGGTGCCTGCTGTGGAGTTCAAATTCCTTGCTCCTCATGGAAGTCCTGTGCCTTTATATCTAACCTCCTGTTGTGGCTGGGCGTGGCTGGGGTGTGCTGCTTTCCCTGGTGAGTCCATCTCTGCCTCTCTTTCCCGTCTCAGTGCTGTCCTTTGTCCTTTGTTGTGGAGGCTTTGTCCCTTCCAGAGGGAATTATTCCCTAAGTATTTGTACATTTGTTGTGTCCATGGAAGGAGGTGAGTTCAGGAACTTGCTATGCTACCATCCTGAACCCAACTCTCTGCTGTTTCTGGATTTATCAATTTTTGGACATTATGTGTTGCCACTCCACTGTGCAAGATAAGGAACTGGCTCACACCACCCACCTCCCTTCCCAAGCAGTTCTCTTGGTTGCCTTTGTAACTTTAGATACTATACATAAGCTGCCACTTCCTCTTCCTTTGACTTTTGGCTGCCTTTCCCTTTTGTCACAGTGGTTAGAGACTGTGTACCTGTTAACTCCTGAGAGCCAAGTGTGTACGTATTTTTCCCTGTTCCTTCTTCAGTGATGTGATATGGGTAGCTTGAGATGGGCCATGTTGTAAATATTTACACCATGAGAATCGGCAGACATGACAAACCAGGTTTCCCCTCACCAGTTGTAAACATTTACCAACATACCTCTGCTGGGCTTCTAAGGTTTCTCTCCTGTGCTGATTCTGGCCCCCCGAGCCTGAGCCGGCAGGTCAGTCCCAGCACCACACCAATGCCCCTCCCTCTGTGCCGCAGCAAAGCTTCGAGGTGCACCAGGATGAGGCTGTGAGCGTGACACACATGGTGAAGGCAGGCAGCGGGGTCTGGATGGCCTTCTCCTCCGGCTCTTCCATCCGCCTCTTCCACACCGAGACGCTAGAGCATCTGCAGGAGATCAACATCGCCACCAGGACCACCTTCCTCCTGCCAGGTGAAGTTGCAGCTGGGGTGTTGTGTCCTGTTGTTCTGGGCGAGGAGGGAGGAATCGACATCCATAGAGCACGTTCCACACTGGGAAGAGGGGCATCTGGCCAGCCCTTCTTGTTAACCCTCAGGACAGTGGTCTGTCAACCTTGAAAACTGAGCCTCTGAGAGGGAAGCAGCAGGGTCAGAATATGATGAACACAGGCCTGTCACCCCAAAGCCTCTTTTGCTGTCACTTCTGCTCTGTCACTGCAGCATAGCAGGCTGGGGCTCCCAGCAAGTGAGCCTCCAAATTCAGACTTTCCAAAGTTGGGCAATTGCTGAAAAGCCGTACTGGGTGGGAACCCAGGCCCAGCTTTACCTGCCCTGCTCCAGGTTGACCAAAAACCCAATTCTGCCTCAGGTCACCTTTAGAATGAAGTGAGGGGAAAGAGAGAAGACCAAAGGTCTCTTTCTTTAGAGGTTTTTCCAAGAAAGGCAACTGCCCCTCTTAGTTTGCCAGAAAGGGCTCAGGGCTTGGACATCATCCCCTTAGGTATTGCCTCCTGCATAGCTGTTTGGATTGGAACTCACCTATCACCCTATCCCCACCCTGTGTCTGCCCAAGGCCTCTGTGATCCTGGCTCCAGGCAACTCTCTTACCATCTGCTGCCCAAGATGCCACCCAGACCTGTAGGCTGTGCTGGGGGGAGCCCGACAGATACCTGCTCAAGGCCTGTTCCTACCCCAGCTGGCTCTAGAGCTCTGCCCAGCTTCCACCAGACAGACAGACTGGTCCGGGAGGACACGGAGGCTCCATCCTGTCCAAGCCCTGAAAGCTGGGCTGGGTTCAACACCTGGGAGAGCCAAAGGGTCCCAGGGCCAGGGACACAGAGCCAGCATGGCAGGGGGCCTGGAACTAATCATTCCAGGGACTCAGTGGCTAGGCTGTGGTGAAGGCCAGAAGCAGCTGTGCTGACTTGGTGGACTGGTCTCCCTGTCTTATGAGGCTGGGCTGAGGACAGGCATGTTAGGAAGAACTGCAGGGACTGTGGTGGCCTCTGTCTTTAAGCCAGAGGCCTGGTTCCCAACTCCAACTAGGAGACCCAGAGGTCACTCTGGTCCTGCTTCCTCCTGGCCAGTTGCAATAGTCCGGTCACTGAGTCTGGGTGGGTGTGGTTAGGGGTTTGGTTACTAACAGAAAGATTAACAGCAAAAGTGATAGTGTATAATAGCTGCCACTCTGCTTGAGTACTAGGATCCAGGGGCTTTGTGTACAGGCTCCCATCTCACTGTGACTCCATGAAATGGCGATTGTCCCTATTGTACAGATGCAGAAACTGAGGTTTGTCCGGCAGGGTAAGGTGGCTTGTCTATGGTCATGCAGTAGACCGGAGGCAGGACTGGGAGTCACATCCGGTTGGACTCACATAAGAGCCTGCTGGGTAACAGGGAAGCGATGACTGCAGAGGAGACCAGAGTCCTGGCTCGCCCAGTATGGGGTCTCAGGCAGGTCTCTTCACCTTCTGGAGCCTCTGGTCCCTCTGTGGGACCAGAGATGGTTCTTGGTTCAGGATAAGTGCCCTTAGGAATGGGAAGATGCCTTGCCTAGTCCTGGGGCGTAGTAGACACAGGAGAGCAAATGCTTAACACTCTCCCTGGGGTGTAGGGGCTTGGTGGGACCTGTGGCCTTGGTCTTTTTTTCTTCCTCCCTCCCTCCCTATCTTCCTCCCTTCCCTCCTTCCTTCCCATTCATTATAGTTCATAATATCAGCCATTATACAAGGTAATTCCATTTTAACTATGATAAAAATTTCTCTGTATCACAAAAATATTTCCACTTTATGCTGATAGCTAAATTATTTCAAGTTAGTGAAACACAAAAAAATGGATAATGTTATGGGGTCTTTTAAATCTCAGCCTCATCTGTGGGGCAGAGGAGGGGGAGAGGAAGAATCCACCATATCACACAGTCAGAGGCAGGATTTGTGGACAGACCCAGCTGCCGGTAGAAGAACTGCAGCCCCCACCGGCACAGCTCTGACGTCACTGTTTAAAGCACACTTTTTCATATCTGTTGACTGGCTTGTTCTTAAAGAAGGGAGGGCCTTCATTATAATTATGATTATTTCAGAGCCAGGTAAACTGAGGTTAAATGACTGGCCTAGGGGCACACTGCTGTGGAGGCCAGAGCCAGGACTTGAATCACAGCCCTCTCACACACTTCCCATGCAGCTCCTCGCTCCCCAGGCCTCAGTTTCCCTGAGATTTGAAGCCAAGCGTGGCCATGCAGTGCTGGGCAGACCAGAGCCCAGAGTCAGAAGGCTCTGCGGCAGTCCTGGCTCTGCCGCCTTCCAGCCCTGTGACCCGGAGTGCGTGGGGAACCTCTCGGATCCTCTGTCCCTGCCCCTCAGGGAGGTGTGGGCCTGGCCTGAGCCGGTGCAAGGGCAGCACCCCACAGCACCTGGCTCAGATCCGTCTCGGTCCATGCTGGGGTGCTCACTGTCATCGTCCTCTTCATGGTCATGGTCATCCCTGCCCCTCACTGCACTAACCCACCTGCCATGCATCTCCCGTGGTCCTCCGGGCTCAACCCCCACCCCCTAGTCAGTGCCCGTCCTATTGTGTCAGCTACGTCTGAGTAGACGGGAGCACCCCCTCCTCTCGCCAGACCTCCCTGGGGCTGGACCTTGGACATGTCTGAGGTTCCTGGGCACAGGGCTTCCCGAAGGTTCCCAGGACTCTCTGCCTCAGCAACACCAGGGACCTTGGGGCCCTCCTGGGCCAGTCCCCCGAAGCCTGAGGGGAGGCAGGCTGGAGCCAGCTCCAGGTGGAGCGCAGCCATAGACCACCCCACGTTGTGCCCTGGCAGAAGAACCACAGAGGAGGATTCTTAAATTCTTTATTAGAGATATTTTTAAAAGGCTTTTAAGTATTTTTCCTTCCCCATACCACCAAATGAAATAATTGTATAATTAGCTATAAATTTTTCCTCCTCTTAAGTGTGGATTTTTTTAAGGGTGTGTTAAAAATCTATCATGCTTCCTCCCCCTGACCCCTTTCTTCTACCAGAGTCCCCGACTGGTATTAATCCATTTTTTTAACCTAAACTCCCTCCTCCTCTTAACTAGACAGGTCATTAATAAAATGTTCTCCGAGAGCCTGAGCTTTTTAAAGTTGTATATCTCTAGATAGATGGCTTGGGTGAGCTGAACGCTGCTGTACTAAGTCTCTGTGATAAAATATTTATCCACCATTAGAATTTTCTTTTCTTTCGGACTGTTTGCGAAGTGCCTTGCTCTTTTCCTCAAGGCAGAGGAGGGAGGAGGGAGGAGGAAGGGCCCCAGAATGAGGTCTGCAGATGAGGTCATTTCTCAGTTCTGGCATCTGCCTTCCTTGAATTTGCTGGTTTGGCTGTTCAGTGGGGGCCGAGAGGGGTCAGGAGCATCAGGAACCTGCTGGTCTCTAGGCCCTGGGGGCCCCGAAAAAGGAGGAGGCAGTGAGATGAAAAATTTGCCACTGTTCCCTCTCTTGGCTTTATTATTTTTGTGTGTTTATGGCTCTGATGGAGCTGATCTTAAGACATTAGAGTCTAGGTCCTTTTAATAATCACAAATGTTTCCTAATGGCCTCATTTATTGATTGTACACTCTGGGCTAAGAGCTGTGCTCAACTGTCTGTAGATATGATCCACATCCATAATTCTCATCATCATGAAATCGAGCAAGGTGGGTTTATAATGCTCATTGATTGATGCGAAAGAAAATGAGTTGTCAGTTCACACAGCTAGTAAGTAACGTCAAAGCCCTTGTCCTTTCCCGCGTCCCTCTTTCATTCTTTATTCACTCAGATGCTTTCTGAGCATCTCCCATGATCCCCAGGGTGCTGGGCCAGGAGCTGAGGAATCAACTCTGAATACAGCGATAAGCTGTTGTCCTCATTTGGGAAGGCGAGCCATAAATAAGTCGAGAGAAGTGCAGGCGTTTCAGACCTTGACCAGGGCCCAGAGGGAGGGCTGGCAGTGGGGGGGTGGGGGTTGCAGCCTGAGCCTCTTGTAGTTGCTGGGAGCACCCGCTGTTGGCCTGGAGGCTGTCCTAGTAGTCAGGAGCCTACACTCTCTAAATGAATGTGGGTGTGGGGAAGGGGCCCAGCTCCGCAGACAGCCAGATACTGTTGGTGAAATAGCCCCGCTGTCCAGGGATGGACTGGCTTTTTTTCAGTGTGGTTTGTGCTTCCACATGGAAACAACACTAGAAATGTGACTTTCTGAGTTTGCCTCATGTCGTCAGACTCCATTCATCTCACTGCCTGCTGGCGGCTTCCCTTGGATGTCTAACGTGCATCTCCAACACCACATCCCGCAGGGAGCTTGGACTCCCACTCCAAGCCTGCTCCCCTATCTCAGTCAGCAGCACTGCCATGCACCAAGCAACTTGAAACAAACCCTCGGAGTTGTCCTTGAGTCCTGCCCTCTCTCCCCTCCTCCCGCTTGAGTCTGACAATAGGTTTGTTGCTGTGCTGCAAAACAGAGTGAGAACTTGCTGGCTTCTTATCATCTCCCTGCCACTCCCGCGACTCGGCTGCCACCATCTCTGCCTCTTTGGTCTCCTTGCTCCCTCCCTCCCCCTGCCCTGACACTGCGGTGGAACCACTTCTCAAAAGTCAGCTCACATCACTCCCCTGCTTAGACCTTCCAGTAGTTTCTCATCATGCTCGGAATGAAGAGTCACAGTCCTTAGCTTGGCCCATCTGCTCTGCTGACCTCTCCCCTGGTCATCTCAAGTTTGTCTCCATCCCCCACTGAGCTAAGCTCATCCTGTCACAGGGCCTTTGCACATGCTGCCTCCAGGTTCTTAGCTGAAGTCTTCCTGTGGCTGCCTCCTTATCATCCAGACCTCGTCTCCTAACACCCACCTCCCCATCCTTCCAGGAAGCAGAGCGAGGCCCACACACTGGGAATCCTCCCACTCACTCTCAGCCACATTCGGGTCCTCTGCCTTACATTTACGTTCCTTGTTGATGTTTTCATTTCCTCTTTCTGCTCTCGTGCTGCACTAATATGGTAGCCACTGTTAGAGTTAACATGCAATGAAATAAAAAATTCAGTCCCTTTGTCCCACTAGCCACGTTTCCAGTGCTTAATAGCCACACGTGGCTAATGGCTACTGAATTGGACACACAATGGAGAGCATTTCCATCATCGTGGAAAGTCCTAGAGTGTTTACTCCTCAGGAGCAGAACTCTGTGTGTGTGGTTCTCACTGTGTCTCTAGCACTGAGCACAGGGTCCTGTACACAGTAGGCATCCGGGGAACAGATCAGGGACGGTACAGGACACTGGGTCAGACAATGCCATATGAGCCCCAAGATGGTCGCCCTGTGGAGCCACACCAACCTCCTCTGAGGCTGTTTGATCTGCAGAGGAAGCCCATACGCCTGCACATAGGGAGCTGAAATCATTCGCTCAAGAGAGGAGAGCTGATTGAAGCACTAGGCTGTGATAAGCAGCAGATCAGGGCTCTGCTCCTACCCCTGTGTGACCAGGTGGGTGACCTCTTTGGACCTTAATGTCCTCATCTGGAAAATGGGCATAATGTCTGTCGTGTATACCTCTCAGCTGTTGCCCAGCTTACGTCAGACTAGAGAAGGTTTATGAGTGCTCGAGAAGCTGCCCCCCGGGAGGTGCTGCTGCATGCCCAGGCTCTGTGCGACACTTCACAGGCATGTGGTGTTATGATTGCCGCCGTATGTGGCATGAGTTTGAATTTCCTTTGAGGTAAAAATAAGTCCCTCTCCGTGGAGCAGAATTCAGGCAAGAGGTGAGGCAGCCCTTTGGAAAGGGAGGACTCCGTTCCCAGCCTCTCCCTCACACCGTTCTCACTGACCAGAATCATTACCTACAGAACCGCCGCGGTAATGGCCGGCAGCACCTCTCTGTGTGCGCTGGTGTCAGGCGCTGCTAAAGTGATTGACATTCGTTGACTCCTGTAATCCTCGGGGCAAGTCTATGAAATATTACTGTCCTCTTTTACAGGTGAGGAAACTGTGGCACAGAGAGGTTTAGGGACTGGCCCGGCTCATGTAGCCAGGAAGTGGCAGAGCTGAGGCTGAAGGCAGCGTCTTGTCCTGGAGCCCCGTTCTGGCCACTGTGCCGTGCAGCCCACACTGTGCTTTCTCCCTGTAAAGAGCAGAGGGATCACTATTCTTGCTAAAATGAAGAAACAGCACCCAGGGGACAGCCCAACAAGAGCTAATATGGGCCAACATCAGAACCAGGCCGGTTGCTGGTATTGAACTGTCCATTTCAGCACCAGCTGGGCCCAGGGACTGCAGGATGCACTGTGCCCTCACCGGAGGACGGGCCCATGTAGGCAAAATGTCAAGTCCAGGCTGGAAACCAAGGGGCTGCCAACTTGCCCTGCTTCTCGGGTCTACTCTGGCCCCCTCCCCATGCACTGTCTGCACCAGCATGTGTTTCAGCCCTCAAACCCACCTTTGCACCGTTGCCGGCCTCCCTGGCTTCACTCCCCCACTGGCTGGTTGTGCCCCTGGCATGGATACCCTTTGTGCCAGATGGTCCAGCCACTGCGGGCCGAGAGCTCGCTTGGGCCATCACCATGCTCTGTGGTGTCACTCACTGTGCCCTCACAGCAGCCCCAGTTCACCCAGCAGGAAACTGAGGCTGGGTGAGGGAACACTCAGCCTGGGATCCAGGGGCCCGATTCCAGCCAAGTCAGCTTCCCAAGCCCCACGTCTTAACCACAACCCCATCCAGCCTCTTGCTTGTCTCATGGGAGGAGCCCAGACTGTGCCACATCCTCACCTTGGGGCGGCTGGCCCCAGAGCCTTTCGCCAAGGAGGGTGGGCCGCTCATGCTGGCCTCTCTCTCTACAGGCCAGAAGCAGCTGTGTGTCACCAGCCTCCTGATCTGCCAGGGCCTGCTCTGGGTGGGCACTGACCAGGGTGTCATTGTCCTGCTGCCTGTGCCCCGGCTGGAAGGCATCCCGAAGATCACAGGTGAGAGCCGTGTGCTGGTCTCGGCAGGGCTGAGGAGTCAGCTGCAGGTGGGCTGGGAGGGTGAATCTGGTGCCCCGATGTTTATCCTCTCTTTTGAGACGAGGTTGGGGGTCCATTCTCCAGCATCGTCTGTCATCGCAGGTGGCACGGTGAAAGGAAGTCACCCCAGCCCCAGAATTTCCCACCTTCTCTCTGAATCTCAATTTCCTGATCTGGCAAATGGTGGTAGTGCATATTGGCCGAGACACCTGATGGACAGCAGAGGCTCTGCTGGGCCCCTTCCTCTTCCTCCCTACAGTAGCTTCAAAATGTCCAGGCTCCAGAGATCCAAATATCCGAGGGCTGCAGGGAACGGGGTCTGGGTGCAAACATGTTTGTACGGGTTAGAGGAGATCTGCTCTGACCTGTGGCTCTGGGGCCCAGGAGAACAAGTATGGGGTCAGGGAGGACCCCAGAGCCCAGGGCCCTTTTCTGCCTCTGCCCTGATTGTGGGGACAAAATGACCTCCTCCAGCTGCTGCCAGAGAGTGGGGGTGAGGGGAGTTGAGGGAGAAGGCCTGGAGGTGGACCAGCCCTGGCCCAGCTTGATCCCCTCTGCCAAAGAAAACTTCTCCTAAATTCGGAGATTTCCTGTTTTCATCATATAGGTCATTTCATTCACCCCAGGCTTGGTCCTGGGGTTGCAGGGATGCATCGGGCAGAGACCCTGGCCCCCATTGCTGACAGTCTGGTGGGCAGCTGTAGTCCAGGGTCAGGTGGGTGTCCCAGGGACTGTGGGACACAGACACAAGAGCAATTCTGCTCTCTGGGTGAATTCAAAAGCACTGTGGAGGGGCTTGCGCTGGGCATCAGAGGATAAGGTGTGGGAGCAGGTGGGTGGGAAATCCTCTCTAGGCGGAGGCAGCGGCGTGAGCACATGCCGGAGATGTGAGGGCGGCTCAGGCAGGGGTTTTGAAGGTCTCTCTTGTCTCCTGTTCCACTCCTCCAAAGAAAGTATCTGTGGAGCACAGGGGATCCCTCCCTCCCCTAGACCTAAGTCCTTCTGGAAGGTTCCTGCATGTGGCTGCCAAAACAACAATTTAGAAAGTCCTCCAGGAGAGGTATGTGGGTGCCCCCCTAAGGCTCTGGGCCTTTGGGCTCCTTCTTTCCTGCAGGGAAAGGCATGGTTTCGCTCAATGGTCACTGCGGGCCTGTGGCCTTCCTGGCCGTGGCTACCAGCATCTTGGCCCCCGACATCCTGCGGAATGACCAGGAGGAGGCTGAGGGGCCGCGGGTCGAGGAGGACAAGCAGGACGGGCAGGCCCATGAGCCCGCAAGCCACGTGGGTGGAGAGCTGACCCGCAAGAAGGGCATCCTTCTGCAGTACCGCCTGCGCTCCACGGCCCACCTCCCGGGCCCGCGGCTGTCCGTGCGGGAGCCGGCGCCCCCCGATGGCTCAGCCCTGGAGCACGGCGAGGAGGACGGCTCCATCTACGAGATGGCCGACGACCCCGACGTCTGGGTGCGCAGCCGGCCCTGCACCCGGGAGGCCCACCGCAGGGAGATATGCTCGGTGGCCATCATCTCCGGTGGGCAGGGCTACCGCCACTTTGGTAGGGCCCCGGGTGGCAGCGGGAGGCCGGCCCCTTGTGGGGAGACGGACAGCACCCTCCTCATCTGGCAGGTACCCTTGATGCTATAGCCTCGCATCCCCCAGCGCACAGCTGCAGGCCTGGCCACAGTCATGCGGGACTCAGCCTGCGGTGGGCCCTTCCAGCTGTCTGGGGTCCCTGGGGAGCGCTGGCTGGAACCACCTTCCAGGAGCCTTGCAGGTGGGATGGATCTTCAGTAAAACTACCTTGGCGGAGCAGAGGAAAACCTCTTCCTTTAAATATATATATATATGTATATTATATATATATATATTTCAGAGTGTTTGGGGGAGGGGTTTGGGCTTGGGGAGAGGGAGGACACCTCTGGAGGACTTCTTTTTTAAAAGCAAAAATACACAAAACCTCACAGCTGCCTGGCAAGCCCAGTGCCTCTTGTCCGGGCTGGAGTGGAGCTCAGAGGCCGCCACGCTTCCCTCCTGGAAGGGCGTGTGTGTGTGTGTGAGTGTATGAGAGCGTGTGGGCTGGCGTGTGAATATATATAAATACGTATATATGGTGTACATTATATGTGTATAAATAAAATCTGTACATATTGGAGCTCTGGGAGATGCTGGAATAAAGGCAAGAATAATGTCAGGACTTGGGTTTGAGGGTTTTGTTTTTTTTTTTGAGACGTGATAGGGAAGAGACAGCAGCAGTTACTAGACAGGTTGTTTCGGAACCGGGAGCAACTCTGCTGTTGGCAACAAGGACCAAGACTGGGGCCAGGGACACCCGGCTGCGGGCACCGAGCCTGGAACCGTGCTGTCCGGTGTGGTCGCCACTGGCCACATGTAGCTATTTAATTTTTAAATTAATTAAAATTAAATAAAATTTCAAATTCAGTTCCTCAGTCCCATTAGCCATATTTCTAGTGTGGCTTGAAGAGCCCCAGGGTGGTGAGTGCTGACCGTTGTTGGACAGCATAGATACCAAGGTTTCCATCATTCCAGAAGGCTCACTTGTGCTCGAGAAGGGGCTCTTGGGAGCCTCTTTCCCGAATATTTCTTGAAGAAAAGGCTGGGCCTGCCCCCACACCTGCTCTGGAATGCTATGGAGGAAGGAGGCCTTGGTGCCTGTCTTGCCAACCTGGGAGGGAAGGGAGCCAGAAGCTCCCCTGGATGGAGGAGGGGCCCTGCGGCTGTTGCTCTGGGCAACAGAGGGGGTGGGGAGGGGGCGAGGCCCCCAGGTCGGAGGGAGGATGGTGGGAGTTCTGGACAGTGGGAGAGGAGCCCAGGCGGTGGGCAGGGTGGGTGCCTGGGGCCTTGACTTTCCTCTTCTGGTTCAATCCCCATCCATGGATTTCTGGAGCTGCCTGCAAAGGAAAAAACAAAACCCCAATCCAGCACCCAAAGGGGCCATGTTTCCTTATCTTCCCACCCATCCGCCTCTCACCTGTCCGCATGTCTGTCCACCCATCACCCAGCCACCCATCGGTCCTCCCTCCACACTTCACGGCGCAGCACCAGGCTGCAGGGAGCAGGACAGCAGAGCCCAGCAGAGATGAGAGGGAAGCCTCTCAACCGGATCTGGAAGAGCTTCCTTGTGACACCTGGCAGTGCAGCAGGAAGAGCCCCTGCAGAGAGGACATTTCAGCCGGGTCCTAACCACCTGGTGGGACTCTGTCTGCTGGGGGAGTCACTCATCTGCCCCTTGAGCTCTGGTTGTCCTCAGGCGCCGTGTTTGTTGCTGGGGCCACGGAGGTGAGCAGGGCTGTGCCATCCCAGCCCCCAGAAAGTCACGGGTAGAGGGGAGGGCAGGCAGATGTGCCAGTGGGCTCAGGCTCGGGGAGGTCGGGGGTGCTGTGGAGGAAAGGAAGGCCTCGTGGAGGGAGTAGCCAGCACAGGTGGGACATGCAGAGGTTGGCTCATTCCCCAGGGCAAGTGGTCCAACATGGGTCCCCAGGACGGGGCGGGAGCTGTGTCTGGAGGAAACATGGCCCTGGACACTGCCCAGCTATGCCCCATTCCAAATGAACCCATCTTCTCTGGGCTCAGTTTCCCATTTGGTATCAAGGGAGACACCACCGGCCTGCCCACCTCTTGTGGGAGAGGTGCACTTTCTAAGTGCGCTGTGCTTAGGTTCATTACTGAGTGCCCTGTCTGGGCAGGGCTCCCACTGGGTGCCTCCATCCTGTTAGTCAAATGCTGGTCGAGACTTTTCCTGGGACGGTGGCCGCTAAGTGGAGGCTGTGTGGGACGAGCAAGCCGGGAGCCTGGAACCTGGCAGGCCTGCGTTCAAGTCCAGCTCTTCAAACAGCTGCAGTGTGCTTTCCAGTGTGTCCCTCCACCTCCAGACCTTGGTTTCCTCATCTCTAAGACGGGACCATGGTCCCTTGCAGAATGGCTGAGGGCAGGTGGTAACAAGTCTACGTAAAGCGCTGGAACAGTCCTCTGACAGCATTGTGATGATTTCTTTCATTGCTGTAGTCTGCCTTGTTCCAAAAGATTTGAGGCAGGTTGTTCTTATTAAGAAGCCCCCGCCGACCCCCTTTTGGGCAGGGGTTGGTGTCTGACAACTCTGTGGGTCCATCAGATCCTAGACCTGCAGATCAATCTGCTGAAGGGAACCCTGGAGATCTGATGGGGCCCAGGAAATCCGTCACTGAGAAAATGACTGACTTTGCTACTGTAGTGAAATTATCATATCAGTCAACAGTGTGTCTCTCGAGTCTCCCACAACAGAGCGAGGGAGGGTTGGGGGTGTCAGAAACAGTTCCTGAGACGTGTCAAGGATGGGCCTTGCATGTACGAGAAGACTTCGCTTTAGATATTGATCAGAGTCATGATAACCATAAGCACTTCGGGTGCATCAGCTCAGGCATCCTCAGGACCACTCTGCCTAGCTGCTTTGCTCACCCCACTGTGCAGGTGAGGGCTCTGAGGCTCAGGGAAGTGAAGAAACTCCCCGAGGAAGCATGAGGGCCCAGACTGAGGGCTGTCAGCCAGCAGGACCAGGCTCTTAGCGGCCAGTCTCTTAACGCCTCCAAAAGCGAAACTTTGGAGACAAGCAGACCAGAATTTCAACTGTGCTTTCTCCACTTATTAGCTGTGTGATGCCAGCCAACTGCCTTAAACTCTCTGTGTCTCAGAGAGGGGATAATAGCAGTCCCTGCCATGGGAACTGAGTGGCATTCATTCTGTGTTCATTGAAAGCCTACTGTGTGCCAGGACCTGGATCCAGGTGGGCACCAGGGAGACTGTGGTGAACAAGATGCTGCCTACACCCTGCCTCCCATCCTACTGGGGGTGCAGAGGGAACGGACAATAGAGAAGGAAAATGTGTCAGATGATGTTTGTGCTCTGGACAGAGATGACACAGAGAAGGGGGGGTAGAAAGTGCTGGGGAGGGGCTTGTGGTGTTCAACAGGTTGTCCTGGGAGGCCCCCAAGGAGGGGACATTTGAGCAAAGACCCGAGGAGGAGCAGCTGTCGCGCCACAGAACGTTCTGGGCAGAGGGAACAGCAAGGGCAAAGTGCTGAGGCAGGACATGGGGAGCGGGGACAGTGAAACAAGCGTGAGTCGCCAGGTTGGATCACGGAGGGTCTTGGCCTTTTGCTTGGGGGCGTGTGAAGTCACTGAAGGGTTTTGAGCAGGAGAGTGACACCATCTGTTCTTGGTTTTCAAATAATCACTTTTGGTTCCTAAATTGAGGATAATCTGTAGGGACAATGGTAGAAGTGTGGGAGCTGGGAAACCACCGAGGAAGCTGTAGTAATAATCCACGTGCAAGGTGCTGGTGGCTGGGACCAAGGTGGACATGGTAGAGGTGATGGAAAGTGGTCAGATGCCGCATGGATTCTGATGCTGGAGACACAGGGTTTGCCGATGGATGGGCTGGGGGAGAGGGGAGTCACAGATGATCCCGAGGTGTCAGGACCCAACGGCTGGAAGGATGGAGTCAGCTGGGAGGATGGAGTCATCCTGTACTGGGGTGGGGAGGGCTGGGAATGCATTTGGGGCATGTTGTGTGTGTGTTGCCATTGGACATCCAAGTGGAGATGCAGGTAGGACAATGACTCTGTGTTTTGAGCTCAAGGGAAAGGTCCAGGCTAGGGACTGCCATGGTGAGGGCCTGGGAGCACTGGCTGTGGCTTTTATAATTTCCAAAAAAATTTTCTGTAATTTTCGAAAGGCTTTCTTGCTATGAACACAAGCATATCTCATTTGGATTTCGAAGCTGGTTGGTCGTGCTAGGCTGTCTCCCCCATCTCGGTCACCATGGATGCGATGACAAAATGCAACAGACCGGGCAGCTCAAACAATTCGCTTCTCAAAGTTGTTGACACTGGGGAGTCCAAGATCAATGTGCCACAACACACACACACACACACACACACACACACACACACACACACACACTTTCCAGCATTGATTCTGATGGGTGAGGACTGGGGAGACATTGGCTCATCAAGATATATAGGGTAAAAATAAACCTGGGGTTTATAATCAAACAAATGACCCCACTATATACTCCTTTGCTGGCCTGACCTTAGGCCGGAGTCCCTGGAGATATAAATTGTCCCTATCCTCATGGAATGTATAGTGCAGTGAGCAGGCCGCTGGTGCCAAGGCGATTCAGCTGAGGAAGGCTTCCTGGAGGCAGTGAGGTGGGGCACAGCAGCTTGGGCTTCAGGGTGATGCAGACTTGGGTTTGTATCTTGGCTCCATCACATAGTTACTGTGTGGCTTTAGACAAGTGACGGCCTTGTGGGCTTCCATGTCCTCAGCTGAGCAAACGGGCTAATAACGCTTTCCTCCCAGGACAGCTGTGGCTCCAGGCACTACTGGTGGGTGTTAGCTATTACAATGACTGCAGCACCATATCCGTGAATCCTCAGAATTAATCAGAAAGGGGGGCAGATGAAAACACAAAGGCTCAGAGGATGCAGGAACTTGGAGCTCACACAGCCTGGGGCGGGGGTCAAGGTTGGAGCGGGTGGGGTCTGCAAACCAGGAGAGGTCTGGTTCTGGGAGGGACTGGGGCTGAGGATGGGGGGCAGGCCTGTGTTCTGGCCCATGCTGGCCTGGCCTATTTCCAGACCCTAGCTCAGGGAAACACCCCAGTTGTCCCTCTCTGGGGCCAGAACTATGTCAGGCTCCTGGGTACAGGTTTCTTGCCCTGTCAGAGAGGAACCAGCCCTCCTGCCACCAATGTGTTTTGTGGGAACCCTGGCTGGCCCCCCAGCCCTATGAAAGCCCAGTACACACATACAAGGCAAGGAACTTGTTCTGTGGGGATAACAGAGCCTCTGAAGCCTTCTTGTTGTGGGCTAGACACCTGCTTTCTTTCAAAGTATGTGCCTGTAGTGTTCATGCGTGTGGTAGTCACACAAGAATGGAATATGAGCTTCAGCCACAGAACATATTAAGAGGACTGACCCCACCAGCCTGATGGGCGAGACAGAGCCACTGACCTGGAACATTCCCAGTCTGACAGGAAAGAAGTCCTTGTTCTCCGGAAGCTCCCAGTCTGATGGAGAACTCAGCCCCATCACCTAGTTTGATATGAAAGCTGCTAGTCTGATAGCAAGACATGGGTCTGCCCCTAGAAACCCCAAATCTGATGGAGAACCCAGCCTAACTTTCAGAGACCTGCCATTTGATGGGGAACATACAGTTTCTGCCCAGCAGGAGACTCTGGTCTGATGGGGGAGATGTATCCCTGTCCTTGGAGGGTTCTCCAGTCAGATGGCGGGGCCCCCCTGGGCTGTAGTGGGAGGTAAGTCCCCTGCCTTGATGAGCGCCCAGTCTCAGAGGGAAGTCAGGACCCTCAACCCTGAAGAGACCTAAGAATAAGACACACAACAGAAACTTTTTAGCAATGCGGACGTTAACTACAGGGCTGCCGAACTGCTCTAAACTCATTTACACGTTCCTGGGGAAATGGCAAATAGCAAGAATGTGTAAATTGAGGAAAATTAATATAATTACCTGAGTGATTTCTTGTCATCTTTTCATAGCAGTAGAAACCACAAACCTCGCCTGGTGAGAAGCGTGGTCATTATGAGCTCTCTCCCTGAGGCAGACAGCTGGTGCCTTCTCTGCAGGGAATAGGCTCTGACAGGTGCCCCACGCACCTGTACGTCAGCCCCAACAGATGGCTGGGCTGCGTGGTGGAGAGGCCACTGGGCCTCGAGTTGGGAGATGTGGGTTTGAGTTTTAGGCTCTGTCACCAGTTTGTGGCTGGTGTGAGCCCAAGTCCTGCCCAGCGCTAGTCCAAACACAAGCTTTTGTTTGGGTCCAGGTTTCATGTTAGGTGCATTATATCCTTGATCACAATGAATTGTCACAACCACCCCCAGAGGATGTTCTTTTATTACCCCCACTTTACAGATGAGGAAACTGAGGCTCAGGGAGGTGAAGTCGCTTGCTCGGGATCACAGAGCCTAGAAGAGGACCCCAGGGCTGAAGCCTTAATGCCCATACCCTTAACCCTGTACTACCTGGCCCCGATCTTCAGTGGTAAAACAAGGCTTATTTCCTGGCCCTATCAGTCCCACTCTGCCACCTGAGGACCCCAGGTGAAACTAGGTGCCCATGTGCTGATACAAACCACAGAAGCAAACTTAGCTTGGCCTCTTCCTCTAGAACTTGGGGCTATTAACAGTGCTGACCACATGGGCTGTGTTGAGGAGGAAATGAGTTAATTTATGTAAAATACTCGGAGCCGTTCCTGGCCCAGAGTAGCCCTCACTAACCGGACACCTGCCAGGTGTCTGCATCTGAGTCGTATTGGAGCATTCAGCTCCCAGGTATGTCGCGAAGTGCTTGGCACCTTCTTTGGAGAGGCCCCGCTCCGCTTCAGCCAGGCCGGAGGAGCCAGGAGGGTGTGCGGACACGTCTCTCAGTTCTGCTGTCTTAGGACGCTCAAACGCCAGGGCTGCTCACCAAGCCTTCTGGGTAAATGAGGGCAAAGTGGACACCCCATTGTGGGCCGTGTAATGGGTCCAGAAAGTAGACGTTGGACCTGTGCAGAAAACACACTGGTGTTTGAGCAAGCCACAGCTTCGTTGTGCAGGTGCCTCCTGCTGGCTGCTGTGGGCCAGTCTCTGGGGCCAGGGTGGCGAGTGAGTAGACATGGCTGCTGCCTCCCTGGAGCTGAGCTCCGAGCCTTGCAGTAACAACGGTTTGAAAAGAGAAGGCTCTTGGGAGCCGAACCTGTAGGGAAGAGAATGCTGGTTTGGTGGGGGGGTCCCTCAGATGTGGCATCCCCTACTTGCTGGCCTCAGTTTTCCCCATTGTAAGAACGTAGGTGCTAACGGCTCCATATCCCAGCTGCTGCCAGGACTGAAGGAGCCAAAGTGTGTGAACTGCTAGCCCAGGGCCCCTCCCTCTGTGTTAGGCTTCAGCGGCGATAACATTACTAATGGGTCTGACTGCTGGTTCTGCGCCAGCAGGGGCGTGGGTGGTGGGGGGTATCCTCTTTCAGGGCGCCATTTGGAGGGAAGAGAGAGCCGGGGTGTTCCACTGCCAGGACTTGGTAGTCTCACCTGGAGGCCTGTGTGGAGCGCATCACTCAGGAGCAGCTGAAGAAACTCTTCTTGCCACGGGCATCCCCGGGCCTGCGTGACAGCAGCCATCCCGCTGTGACCGTTACTCTGCAGTCTCGCGGCGCTGGTCTCTACTTTGACAGGAGCTGGTTACAGGAGGAAAAAGAAGCGTTATCTTCAAATGCACTGTCCCAGGTTTTCCTAAAACTGTTGACCTTTGCCCAGAACGTAAGGATGAAGAAAAGGTCTAGCTTTTTATTTAAAACAAACAAAAAAAACTTCACAGGGGCTCCACTGTGGCACTAGACTTTGTTGGCCAAACCTAGGGCTGGGGGGCTCCTGGTTCCAGGGGTTAAGGGGCTGTGGTCCAGGGCGGCCAGGGATCCCTCAGCCCCATTCCGAATCTCCTGAGTTCTTTCCAGCCTGCCTCTAACTCTGATGGGCAGACAGCTTCTTCTTACTCTGTTATTTCTGCTAAATTAGGTGACCAGACCTCTTTCTTTGGCAAATTCAGGGACATACATTTGCCAGCTATTTTGCATAAATCAGAGACTCATTTGCATCCATTTACATGTTTCTCTGGTGAGATTCAAGAGGCCCAAACTCAATGTGTGTAAAATGAAAACATATTGAGTCCAAGGCCTCTGAGCTGGCTTGAGGCCCACAGGCAGGCAGGAAGGAGCTCAGAGGGGAGGACTCTGGGGCCAGCTCTCCAGTGATGCTCAGGACTGACCAGGAAGGAGGGCTTTGGGCCCCCGGGTACACAGAAGCTAAAGAAGCTGAGATAAACCAAGGGCAGAGTCTCCCTGACTACCCAGCACACACCTTGGAACAGGTGGAGACAGAGGGAGGGCGGTTCTCTTTATTCAGCAACTACTCTGTGCCAGGCACTGTACTAGGGTCGTTATACCTTAGTCCATTTTCTCCTTAGGGCCTCTTGAGGTGGGCTGTTATCACCCCCTCTTTAGAGATGAGGAACCTGAGGTGCAGACAGCTGGGGCGAGCCATTCGCGGCCACATGGCTGGTTCTAGGACCTTTCTGCCCTGATTAAGGGGAGTGAGAAACCCAACCTCTGGCAGCTCCAAGAGCCCCTCTCGGCACCCCGAGCCTCTCTCCCTCTCCTGAGTCTCACTGGACTGCCTCATGAGGAAGGAACCGTAGGAGGACCCGTGCCTCTGGAATGGCTTGGTTTCCATGGTAACAGTGCACACCAGCCCAGGCGCCGGCTGCTCCCTGGAGGGAAGGAACTTCAGCCCCAGCCCCTGGCACAGCGCCTGGCACCCAGGGGGGCCTCCGTGGGTGCTTCTTGAGCTAATTCAGGATAAGACGACCAGGACAGACCCATGGGGCCAGAGAGTGTCCCAGCCATGGGCGCCATGCACACAGGTGAGCCCTCTTGGACGCTGCTGCCGGTCAAGTCCCCAAGGGACTCCTGATGCTGATGATGTCATGTCAAGTGAAAGAATTTCCTAACTGAGCCCAGATGACCCAGGGAGTCATGAGCGATCCTAACAAAGGGTGGTTTTTAAGATGCCACGTTTCAGGGTGGTTTGTTTTGTTCATATAGCCACATGCCTCCTCTTTTTCTAATGGTGAAAGCATCCTTTTGGGATGCGCCCTCCCCTGCTCACCTGGTGGGGGCGTTAATCATAATGATGCCTTGTTCCTTCAGGCCCAGGAGTGGGCTGGGGCCCAGGCCTGGCCAGCAGAACAGTACAATGTTTCAGCCCTTGCATGTGACTCTAGATAAACCATTCAGGGCCCTTCCCTGGGTTGTGAATATCGATGCTGGGTGAGAGAAGCCCTGTTTCTGTGGAGGAGGTAAAGCCAGACGCTGTCTATGTCACGTTCACCAACCCCGTCCCCAGCCGCAGAGGGAGAGGAGGCGGCTAAGCAGGGACAGAAGAGGTGGTGGAGTGACACCTTTGGGTTCTTGGTGTCTCTGGGCCGGCTGTCCCTCTGGACTTCCCAGTTTCATGAGCCGAGAAATGTTCTTTTTTCTTTAAGTTGGCCTGAGTTGATTTCTGTCACTGGAACTGATGGGACACACATCATACTGGTCACATCACACATTTCAGTCTTGGTCTCATCAAACTTGGAAATCTCACAGGCTGTACTGTGCCGCGTCTCAGAGGCTCAGTTCTCTGGGGAGGGAAAGGAAAGGCACTCCTGCTCCATCCGAGGCCCCGGTGCTGGGCGCTTTAATCTCTGACTGACCTCTTGATCTCTCCCCACTGCCTCCAAGGGAGGTAGGTGCCTCCTGACCCCTTTGCCGGGTGGGAGCAGGTCAGAGGCCGAGTGGCACTGCCCCACCGATCCTCTCTCTCTCCGTGTGGCAGCTCTGTTTCTGGGCAGAGTGAGGCAGAGGCTGGGCGGGGGAGGTGGGGGAGGCAGGGGAATCCCATTAGTTTTTTTCCAGTCTTAAATCAATTTAATGGGAGCCTCCGATGACTCTGATTTGATTTTTCATTTTTAGTATTACAATTATCAGCTGATATGACTAGCAGCTCAAGCTTGAAATGGGATGGTACAGCAGAGGCTATCAAAAAGGGGCTAGTACCATATTACAGCAATTATCTAATATTTTGCTAATTAGACACCCAATGCATCGCTCTCATTTACAGCAAGGAAAAAAAAAAAGGCTTCACACTATCATTGTTATCCTTCCTTGCTGATCGGCAGTTATCACAAAGCCCCGCTTGGGGACTTTACATCCCAAGGAGGAATTCCATTTTCAGGATCCTTCACCCCAGGTTAGAATCAGAGAACCCCGATGTCCACCCTTAGCCCTTCTTGCTGCTCTTGGAGGACACGGAATGCAGGTGGTGTCCACATGCTCAGCCACTGTGGGAGGGCACCGTGCCAGGACACAGGATGTAATGTGGGAAATCTCTGGCCTCCTCAAAGCATGGAGCGGGTGGCTCAGAGAAGGAGGCAGGGTCAAATCAGGCTGGACAGGTGTTCAGAGTCAGAAACCTTCCTACCCCTTTCCCGCTGGGGGAGGAGGCTCAGAGAGGGGCGTGACCTGGCTAGGGTGCCACACAGCTGTGGCAGAGCTGTGCCTGAACCCCGATTCCGTTGGTCTTTCCACCCACCGCCTGCGGCCAGAGTGAACTCAGGCTGTTGAAGTCTTTCACGTAACTGACTGGGCTGGTAAGCAAATAGGGATCAGTAGGAGAACAGAATCATCCAGTGCGCTCAGACACGAGTACAGCCTGCTTTTCTGCAGGCTCACATGTCTGCATGGCCCCCCGCGGTGGGGTGGGAAGGGCTTTACTTTGGGATCAGGAAAACTGGGTTCGATCCTACATCTACCACTCACCCTTGGCCAAATTCTCCAAACCCTTTGAACCCTGCAGGGAACGGAAGGCCCAGAATGAGCAAGGGCTCATGAAAATCAGGAGTTGATGGTTTATCCAGAAGAACTATTTTTCCAAATGGACACACAAGGTCAGTGAGGGGGCTTCCCTTGTTTTAATAATAAAAATGACTGCTACAGTTACTGTGCACCTGGTATATACTCCAGGCATGTGTCAGATGCTTTTCATGTCTTATTTCATCAGTGCCAGGAAGCAGGGGTGTCATACCCATTTTACAGCTGAGAAAACGGAGGCTCTCAGAGGTCAGGGGACATGACTTCCACGGCACATGGCAAAGCCAGGATTGAAACCCAGCTTGAAACCTTTAGGACAAGATAGGTTCCCCCATCCTTCAGCCTCCAGAGGATGAAATGCAAGGGGGGTACAGGGAGGAGAGGGAAGGGACAGTTCACCCTGGAGGCACTGCCCACAGCCCCTTCGTCCCCCTCTAGGTCCTGAATCCCAGAGCTCAGGCCTCTGGGCAGCTGCTCTCAGAAACACGGTCAGCTCTGCTTGGCTGAACTTCATTATCTTCATCAAATTAACTTACACAAGCCAGTGTGGCCACCTAATTAAGACGTTTCCCAGGGCCTTGTGTACCGGCTGCTTAATGAGGCAGGAACGGCTGGACTCGGGTTCAGAGTGTCCTGGGGTTGGGTCGTGGGGAGGTGGCAGACTGCTGGGGGGTTTCTGCTCTGCCACACTCCGGGGGCTGTGAGTGACCGCCACTAGTCCCCTCGTCCATCCTCCTGCTGTGGTGCCCCCCTGGCTCTCCAGGGCTTTTTGGGAGGGAGGGTGTGCTGTGGTCCGCAGTGCCCAGTTCCTCCTCATTTTCTGAGTGACTGAGATAAGACTTCCCTTTGTGCCTTTTACTGGCCCAGCCCTGCAGCCGAATGCCCCCAATTTGGTTAATAAACTTCTTTTTTTTCTGTGAATGAGATTTTTAAGGTGGGAGGGGCAGCTAGGCAAGGGAGGCCAGTCTGGGGCTGTGGCAGCTGTCCAGGTGTGCAGGGGAGGAGGAGGGGGCTGACGCAGAGCTGCTCTGTAGGAGGCAGGAGGACTGGGGTGAGGGAGAGTCAGGGGGCACCCTCCTTTCTGCTTTGGGCAGCGGGGCAGAGAGTGGCCAGTCCTGCCGAGGCACTCATTCACTCATCCATCCGGCACACACACACACTCACACACATATTTGCTCATCTATATGTCAAGCACTGGATACCAGGTACTGGGGATCGAACCATGAACAACATAGTCCAAATCTTTGTCTTCACAGAGCCAACACTGTAGTTAAGACTTAGTCTTAAAGTGATAAACATTTAGAATTTTAGAATCTGAGCCTTGGGATAACTGAGTCTTAAAATCAGAGACTCTTCACTAGAATTTTATTAACTTGCATGCAGCATCTCACTGCAATGACCCTGAACAGTGGGTTCTGTGGTTATTCCCACTTTACAGATGGTGCCATTGAGGCTTAGGGAGCACCACATTTCCTAGCACGGCCCCTATGTAGCTGAAGCCAGGATTGGATCCAGCTCTGGCGGTCTCCCCTCCCCTGCTGCCTCCCTCTTGTTCTAAATTGTGGTAACTTCCAACAGGCATGTTTGAGCATCCCAGAGCATCCTCTGTGCCACTCACAGTATGTCTGTGCCATATCTTAGCACCATGCTGTTCTTGTCCTCATCCTCCAGCCTGTGAAGCCCCTCCTCCCCGCCCAGGCCTTTCCTCACCACCCCAGCTTCTTCTGTCTCCAGCTGACTGGCTGTTCCTCCTCCCGTACCAGCCGGATTCTTGCAGCAGGCACCCTTGCAGCCCACACCCTTTGCCTTCCCCCCTGACTCCCAGCCTCCTGGGCCCACTCGTGGCCACTGGAGTGCCCTCTCTGGTCCTCATAAGGATGATGATGATGAAACAACAATCGCGAGCCCTCACTGTGGGCTTCCCGGGTGCCATGCTCTGCCTCATGTCATCCTCCAGTAACTCCACCTGTTAGGTGCTGTCATGATTTCATTCTCTAGGTCAGGAAACGAGGGCCATGGGTACATGGCTTGTAAGTGGCAGGGCTGGGATTTGACCCAGGACTGGGGCTCCAGACAGAGCCCAGCCTGTTAACCCATGTTGCAGGCGGTTGGGAAACCAGGCAAGACCAGGTAAGATGCATCTGTTCTGCAGACAGCTAGGTGGGTTGCAGTGAAGGGAGGCGGGGAGGAAGGCTGCCGCTGCCTGCTGGCCAGCCTGTGGTCAGCAGCAAACTCTGTCCAGTGCCGCCCTCCGCCTCGTCTAGGTATTGTTGGGGTGTCATCCCATTGTGATCCCCCAATCTAAAGTAGGCTTCCCTCCCAGTCTTATTTTATAGCACTGGTCAGCAACCCAGATTGTCATGACATCCTTGTTCACTTGTTTTTCTCCGTCTAGGATGTAAGCTCCATGAGGGAAGGGTCTCATCTTGTTCACTTGGGGCCAAACCCCAACACTTCAGATCCCGTGTTGCGTCCCTTGTTCAGAGAAAAGAATGGATTTTCTTTGGAGGAGACAAAATGCCCAGTCCCCCCTTGACCACAGTACGGTCTAGATGTGGGCCTGCTTCCATCCAGTCATTCCAGAGCAAATGATTATAAACAAAAAATCCCAGGAGCAATCATCAGTTGTGGCCAACTTGCCTCTTCTTTCCAGCTCCATGCAAGCCCCGCCTCAGCTGTGATGTCAGTGTGGCGGCCCCTGGGATCCCAGCCTGATTTGCCTTTCAGTTTTACAACCTTGTTTATGCAACTCAAGGCCCATGCGCTAAAGACCACATGCTCCACTGAACATTTATGGCTTACATGGCTCCCTGTGTGCACTGGCGGGGGCTGTGTGCAATGCGGTGGGCAGGTCCAGGGGAGGCCAGTCAGCTCGGTCCCGCTTCTGTCTCAGAATTCTTCCCTTGGCTGACCCACTAAGTCTTTTTCCTGATAGCATCACTCAGTTCCACAGTTCACCCACATTAGCCAAGCAACCATGCTAAGGGTGGGGGTAGAGGTGAGCACGACACTGCCGCTGCCTTAGGGGGCTGGGGGGACGAGGATTTGGGTGTATGGAATGAGGGAAGCAGGACAGGGCTGGGGAGGCCTGGGGGGCAGCTAAGGCACTGTGTGATTTCAGGCAAAGTGGCAAAGCCCGATCCTCTGCAGGAGACTCTAGAGTGTAAGTTATATCTCCAAGTTGGTCCCGACTGACGACCTGTCAGCCACCTGCCAAGAGCCGGCGTTGGGGTGGCAGACCCTCACGCAGTTCAGCTTCTGGGGCGGGGCGGCCCAGCCTCTGGAGAAGAGCTGCAGAGGCAGATGAGGGAGAGGGAGGGAGGCTGGAGTCAGCAGGGAGTCTCCCAAAAAGGGCCAAGGGGCTCTGGGGGGCTCTGGGGAAGCCCCTGACAGTCTTCCTTACAGGTGTGATGAGTTCAAGGGCAGGTAGCTGAAAAGAGTCAGTGAACAAGACAACATTGCATGATACCTGTGACCCCTAATGAAAACCGCTCACCAGTCAGTGCAGAGCCAAGGCTTGAACCCCTGATCCTATACATTTTTTTTTTTTTACAATTCTGGGCTTCTGGAGAACTCTGATGAGGTGCCCTTAACCCAGTGTGGGTGGGGGTCGGGGAAGTCTTCCTGGAGGGGAGGGTTCTGATAGCATCCTCATGGCCCCTGGTTTTCCCTGTTGGTCGGTCAGTCATTTAACCATCATCGCTCAGCTCTGAGAACATGGCAGGTCCTGCTCTCGGCCCCAGGAGGACAATGGCGAGCAAGGCTTGGAGAACTGATCCCTAAGGGAATGGACACTCCCGATTCCACGTTCTGGAAGGCAGGGAGGGAAGACAGGAGGCAAAGGGCAGCGAGGGGGTCGCTGGAGACGCTCCATGAGGAGAGGGAGGGGCTCCCAAGCCTGGTGGGTGGCCGGGGGCCCCTCAGGCTTTTCCTCAGGAGAGAAACCCACACTGTGGGGCACTTAGGGAGTGCCAGGAGCCCCCTGAAAAACAGTCCTGCCACGGTGGCTGTATCACCTGCAGTTTTGATGAGAAGACTGGGGTTCGGAGAGGTGAACGGGCCGCTCCCGGTGGCACAGCTGAGACAGGAGCTGAGGGTGGTGCAGGCGGGGCAGATCGATAGCTGTGGCGGGGCCGAGGAAGGCTGAGAGAGGAAGGAACATAAAGGTAAACTGCTTTTAGAGGCGCTGGGTGTCTGCAGAAATGGTTTCCCATCATCCCAAGATGCTTGTAAATTGTCGCCCCTGCTTCCGTCGGCCTGGGAGGCAGACAGCAGATGCAGGAAGCTCCGGGCCCTCCCCGCTTGTCAGACACTCCGGCCTTGCAGGGAGGTGCCTGCTGCCTCCTCTTGCAATGGAAGGCCAGAGCCTGGGTCGCCCAGGAGGCACCAGGGCTGGGGACAGACTTGGGCTCTAACATCTCCACTACCTCCTGTCAGCCAGGTGAGCAGGGCATGCAGTCCCCTCCGCCTTAGTGTCTTCATCTGTAGAGTGGGAATCCTAAGCCTGCCCAGGCCTTGCCGAGGGGGCGGGAGGCCCTGTCTCGGGCCCTGGAGACAGATGTGGGATCAGACACTGGATGACTTAGTGCAGTCAGCCCAGGACAGGGCCTGTGAAGGAGAGGGAAAGACGAGGGGCACCTGCCCGCCCATGTCACTTCTTCTGTCCAGGGACAATGAGAGGGAGGCTCCTGGCGCTGGAAGGGAGCCCTGGCTCGAGACTAATGGGTTCCACAGCCCAGTGATGGGACCTTTCTGAGGCTTAGTTTCTCCAACGTCCGGGCTCCACCACCAGAGCCGGTGTGACACCTGTTTCCTGGTGTGGAGGGGAGGAAACCACCCCGGCCTCCCATTTCTCATCCTCCTCTGGAACTTTCCAGGTCCTTCCAGGCTTCTGCAGGTATTTCCACACTGACTCTTCTGAGAGCTCACATTCAGCTCCTAAAGTCTGAATGAACTGGCTTGATGGGGGGCAGTGAGGTCCCAAGCACAGGGTCCCCACCCTCCCACCCAGCCTCCCAGGAGCCAGAGCTGCAGAGCCCCTGTCCAAGAGGCCTTGGGACTCTTCAGTCCCTCCCCACCAATCCTCTTGGCCATTTGCTCTTCCCTAGCACCACTATTTTTTTTTCTCAAGCTGCAGCAACCATCTAGTATTATGTATATAAAATAACAACAAAACTAATGCATGTTATATTAATATTTGCCTCTAAACCCTCAGTCCAGCCTGCTCTGGGGCTGCCTTCCCCCACTGGGATATGTCACAGGCTCAATGACATCTCTCACCGCCACGAATGCCAACCATGAGACCTGTGCATAGGAACCCAAGGCTGGACAGGTTAAGTTCAAATGCTGGTTCCACCACTGCCACGGTACCCTGGGGCCTTTGACCTCCCCATCACCGTGGCAGGCCTCGGTTTCCTCATGTGTCCAGAGTGGAGAAGGGTGATGACCTCCTGGCGGGTGTTGTGATTCTCAGACACAGCAGGTTTTATGACTCACTTACACATCAACGAGGGATCTGTGGATAGGGTGACTTACCTATCCACCCTCTGCAGAGCACAGAGATGAGTCCCTGCCCCTGCCTGCCCCAGATTCGAGGAGGCAAAATGCAACATGCAGTCAACCCTCAAGGGATATAGTTCAGGTTGTTGCAGTAGACATTCACTCTATCTGCAAGGAGCTCACTGTCAAGCCTGGGAGATACGTAATAATAAACATTTCTGTAAGAATAATAGCGTTAATAAAGAATGACAATTTGTTGAGTATTTATAATAGGCTAGTAACTGCAAACTGCTTTATGTGGATTTTAATTCTCACACAAACCTGAGAAGGCAGATGCTATCATCCTCAGAGAGGTGACACAAAGGGTCACAGCCGAGCTCAGAGGAGGTGGAGCTGTGATTTAAACTCAGATGGGTCTGTTCTGGGTGTCTGTGCTCAAGCCTTTGTGCCCCAGGCTGTGGTCTCCTGAGCACCCTCTAATGGGCCAGACTGGGCACTGTCCCTGCAGCAATGCCCATGCACAGTACCACAGTTTGGGTTGCAAATGACAGAAAACCGAGCTCAAAGGAATTTAAATAGTAGAGGGAATTCATAACTGGCTTACATAGCTAAAAAAGAGGCATTTCTGCTTCAGGCAAGGATTGATCCAGCCTCCAGATACTGGACCTGTTCCTCGTGCCTCCAGCACAGCCACAGCAGCTTCCTCCTTCACATCTGTGAGGAAATGAAAGTCCACTCCATCAAAGAGCTCAATCCAAGTCCCATAATTTGGCCTGTGGTTGGCCAGACTTGGGTGCCTATTCCTGCACCAGTCACTGTGGCCAGGGAGATGGAAGACACTGATTGGTTTAAGCTGGGCAAGCCCTCCAGTGGCCAAAGCACATGGCCAGGAAATTTAGGGCAATGGGAAAGACAGGGAAAGGGAAGAGGATGCCACGGAAGCAAACTGAAAATAAATGCCCACTGCTTCCTTCCTATAGGACAGATGTTATTCTCCACACTTAATGAATGAGGAAACTGAGGCTCAAAGCAGCCAAGCAACAGGATGGTGCTCTCTGATGCGGGAGGGAGTGTCCCCAGGAGAGGAGAACCAGCTCACCATCATGGGTGTCTTACATAAAAAATCCTGTGCACACATATGTGCTTAACAGAGTTCTTATAATCCAAACATGTCTGACTTTCCCCAAGCACACTGTAGCATTGTGCTCTAGTAACCAAAGCATGCAAATGGTAATAGGGAGATTCTAATTTTTGGCCCATCAAATTGGCAAGTATGGACAAAATGATATTCTTCAATGCTGGGGAGTGTGGGGTGAGGCAGGCTGTTTATCCCTAGCTGTTGAGTAGAAAGTGGTACAAGCTTTCTGGAAGAGAGCGCTTCTATATTGAGTTAATAGCCTGAGCAGTTAGTAGCCTTTGACTCCCAGCAATTTTACTTCCAGGTATCCATCCTTAAATGATGGGAGATGGGGACCATTCAATAAGGATAGACAGGGTTGTTCACAGCTGCGCTGCATGCAGCAGGGGAAACCTGATAGCACTGTGGTCTCAACATTTTACACATATGTGTCTTTGGTACACACCTTGTCTACCAACTGCAATGTGCAAAAAATGCAATCATCTTTATTGTTCTAAAACTGTTTCAAGTTTCCATTCTGACCAGGGGCAGAAACCCAATCCCTCTGGGATGTGGGAAGCTGGCAGACTCTGCAGGCAGATGTTTCTCCTGCTCTCATTCTGTGTTAATGCAGGGAACTTGGGGACTCCTTGCCTCCCTGGGAATTGCAGCATGTGTCTCATTGGACTTCACATCAGCCCCAAGTTACAATTCATCTTTTACAGTTAAGGAAACTGTGGCTCAGAGAGGTGAAGTCACTTACCCCAGGTCACACTGCCAGTAAGGGGGCAGCTTTTGCTTATCCCACTCCGTTAGGCATGTGAGTGAAAGGTGTGGTCCTTGCCTTAGAATTTGAGACCTGACCGGACCGGACCCTCTGGGGAATAGGGCCAGGATTTGGGTTATGGGACTGGAGATGGGGAGGGCAAGGGCTCTGGGAGCTCCAAGCTGAGGGCCTTGGGTGATGTTGGCTGATGCATGTGACTTCCTATCGGGATTCTTTGAAAGGAACTGCTGAGTGAGAAGGGATGGCGACATGGAGAAGTCTGCTTTGGTGTTCAGGTGACTCTGGGACCACACGGACTCAGACTGAAATCTCAGCTCTGCCTCCTGTCAGCTGTATGGTTTGGGACAGGTCCCTTATCCTCTCTGAGTCCTGGGCTTCATATCTAGACAGTGGGTGTAATAATGCCTCCCATGACCCTATAGAGATAGCAAAGTACAACGTCCTATATAACCTTAGCCAAAAGCATTGAGTGCTTACTATGGGCTGGGCACCATCTTACCGCTTCGTGCCTTTAACTTCACTGGAGCCTCACTGCAACCCAATGGGGCGGGTTCTCAGAGAGCTGGTCACCAAGGTCACAGCACAGAAGTGGCAGAGCTGGGACTCAGCAGGCCTGTCTGCTTTTTAGCTCCACCTGCCCTTTCTCTTTCTTTGTCCCTGTGCTCGTGGACAGTGGCCCTGCCTGGTCTGCTGGTCTGCTTCTGCGGAGAGCCTCCTGAGGAAGCTGCCTCTGCAGCTGGGCCTTCTGGGCCAGCTTTCCTCCCCTGTCCCATCTTCCCTGTCACTGGGACCAGACCACCCAATGGGAGGCATGTAATAGATTTTTCAAGGAAGGAAGCCATGCAAGAGGCATGGAGTTGGAAGGAAGTAGGGAGATGAGTGGGTGTGGGAGCTCCACCCAGGGGGTGCTGTATTGTCTTTTAGCCTTGATACCCCTTCCCCAGCATGCTCTCCTCAATTTCATCTCCCTACCTTCAGCCTTGTCCCCTTAGGCTCCCAGATGGGTCTTCATTCATCCAGTCCAGGCTTCCAACAGATTCCTTGCAAGTAGTGACACCTTTTGTTGAAAGGACATCTTTATGGACTTCCAGCACATCAAGCAGATATAAAGAAGTCTGGTCTGGTGGCAAGGGGTTCAGAGCCAGAGATCCACTTTCTCTTTTTCCCCTTCAAAATGCCCCTGAAGCCATTCCAGGGACCCATGGGATCCCAAGGAATGCCCTGTGAAAACCCCTACTCTCATGCATGGCCCTCTTGAGCAGATGGGGAGAAGGAGGCCCAGAAAATTCACCTGACCCGCTCAAGGTCACCCAGGAAGTCAGAGCAGAGGCATGATCTGGACTGCATAGCATCCATGGTGTGTGTCCCCTGTGCCCTCTGCGCTGCTGGGGGCCTCCACAGGGCCTCCCAGAGCTGCACTTTATAAAATTCCCTATGCAAATGCCATGTGTGCCCTGGTGCTGCGTTTGCTCACAGATGCAGAGGCTGGCGCTTCCAAATCCTTATCATTAAAGCAGGAGTGGCGGGGGGGATCCTCAGTGTGGGCCTTCCCCCACCCTGCTTTCCAGGCTGAGATAAGGGGTATTATCTGTCTCAGAGAACGAGCTCCAGGAGCAGCAGAGGTAATAAATGGTGTTTGCTGATCAGCGCCAGGTTTGGCTGAATCTCCTTGAATAAAAGACACAGAAATAGCTCAGCAGGGCCCCAAATGCCCCATGGCCTGACTACCCATGGAGACATGAGGCAGGCAGTGTGAGACTCGGACAGACCCCTGACTTTAATGGGCCCCCTTCTCAGTGGGATTCCACAGAGAGGCCCCCAACAAGACACCAAGCAGGCAAGGGGCAGACCCAGTGCCCAGCCATCAGTGTCCATCTGGCTGTGTGGCCTTGAGTCTCTGCTCCTCTCTGGGTCTCAGTTTTCCCATCTGTACCACAATCTCTAGTGCCTCAATCGTTCAGGCAGCCTCTGTCCTCTAAACCCCATGCTTCCTTGGACCCCTCTGATGCAGGTGAAGCTTGTGGGCTCCCTGACCCTAGTCTGAATGCCCAGCATTCAGTTCCGTGCTGCAGCCTTCCCTCTACAGCTGGTGACTCCCACCTGCTCCCCTCCCAGAGGACCAGCTCTAAAGGAAGCCTGTCTTTTGTCTGCGGAACTGCCTGGTCAGCAAAGGGCTTTCATCTCTGTGAGCAGGACTTCCCGTTGCATCAGCAGAAACTTCTGGCTGGGGAAGAAACTGGCTCCTTACTCTGATGGGGTATCTTGTCCTCTGGAATATCAGGGCTGCAACTGGTTGCAAGCTGAGCTTGCTGGTATGGCTCAGTGGTTAGGGGCATGTACGTTGGAATGCAAAAGACCTGGCCTTGACTTCTTGCTTTTCCACTTGTTTGAACTTGGGCTAGTTGCTTAATTGTCATATGATCAGTGCACCTAATTGGAGTAGGGGGGGCTAATAATAGTACCTAGTTAAGTTATAGGAATGGTTTAAGAAATAAATAGCCAGTATAAAATATCCAGCATATTGCCTGGCATGTGGTAAAGACGCTAATGTGATAAATTGATTGCAGTCTTACACCTACATCCTTTGCAGTGAGACTTGTGGCTGCTCTTACTCAAGGGGCAGAGTCTATTTCTGCATCCCTTGTACCTGGTCTGGCCTTGTGATTTGCTTTGGCCGGGTAGTAGGAGCCATGCTGTACCAGTTCCAAGTCTAGGTCTTGTACATTCCCCCTTGTTGACTCTTACATGTTTGCCTTTGTCCTGAGAACATTGCCTGCACTAGCCTGCAGGAGGCTAGGAGACCTACAGAGAGGAGCTGAGTTGCCCCAGCTGATCACCCAACAGGCAGCCAACCCCAGACACAGGAGCTCAGCCCAAACCAGAGCCACTCAACTGGTCCACAGACTCATGAACTAAATAAATGCTTATTGTTTTAAGCCACTGAATTTTGGGATGGTTTGTTACACAGTGTTATTATGACACTGTTGACTGATACAAGCTTTTTGTATTATTAGAATGGCAGAGATAGCCCTGGGTGCTAAATTGCTGTGTGACCTTGGGGAAGTCACATTTCTCTGGACTGTGCATTCCTATTTGCTAATTGACAGTCATAACACTCAGGGCTTTCGTGGTGACAATTGTGGCTTAGATGCTGGAGTTAGACCAGGGTCTGAACCCTAGCTCCACTGTTTTCTTAATGCCTAAACTTGAAATATCACTTGACTTCTCTCAGCCTCACGTTTTCCCCTTCTTGGGTAATAAAGCCATCTCAGAGGGACTATTGTGAAGATTAGAATTTCTATGTCAAAGGCTGAGCCTGGTGCTTGGCACATACAAGGAACATGTTTCAAACTTCAAGGTGTCCAACAACAGTTGTTTACTATTTCTCTCGATTCTGTGAGTTGATGGGTTGTTTTCTCTGCTTCTGTTTTCCAAAGGATAACTGGGATGGATGGGGGGCATGTTCCTGGGAAGCAGGACTTTTTGGTGCTGAAACTGGGGGAGTCCCAGGCAGCTGAGATGAGCTGGTCGCTTCTTTTGTTTGGGCCCCTCACGCAGCTGCCCCTGGAGGGAGGCTTGACTGGGCTGGGACAGCCAGGATGGCTTCACTCACAAGACTGGCTCTTGATGCGGGCTGTGGGCTGGGAGCTCGGCTAGGGTGCTCTGCAGGGGCTTCTAGGTTCTTCTCCATAGCCTGGCCTTCCTTGCAGCTTAGAAGTCTCAAGGTAGTATTCTAAGAGGGGGTGTTACAAGAGAAGAGCCCCCAAGAGCAAGCAGGGATAGAGCTTCTGCATGCTCATAGCCTGTTGGCCAAAGCAAGTCATGTGGCCTAATCCAGAGTCAGTGTGGGAGGGGCCTCTACTCCGAAACAGCAGGAGGTGTGGCCACTGGGGCCACCAATGCACTGGTCACCATGAGGTTCTTGGGGGCTCGGGTTGCTGCTCTGCTGTGGTTCTTACGGATATAATAAAAGGCTTGGATTGATGATCTCTGAGGTCCCTTCCTCCCCACCCTTGTATTCTGTGATCCAGGAGGATGAGTGACTTGCTCAGGGCCACACGGGGAGGTGGGCACAGAACCAGAAAAATCATGGAAGTCACATAAGCAGCCCTATTGATAAAACAGTCAGTAACTGAGAACTGGCATAAAACATAAAACATTATTCATCTGAGCATTTGTTAAGGGTTTTAATGTGGCAGGACCATCACAGGGGTGAGCTGTTCTGTGCCTATGTTACTGCAGACAACAAAGTGTTGGGAAAAGATTCAGAGGGGCCTGGGGCAATGGGGGTGACTGTCACACAGACCCTGGACCCCTTCCCATGACTGTGCTGAGGCTCTGCTGGAGGGGCTGTTTTTCTAAACCAAGGGTACAGGAATGTCTTTAAACTGAGGTTCGGAGTGGTCAAGTCTCTTGCCTAAGGCCACACAGCTAAGACATGGTTCGGCAGGGATTTGAACCCGGACTATTTGGTTGCACTGCCCAGGGTGTATTTTGCAAGCAAAGCTGTCTCCGGACTTCATATTGCAGCAGCCTTTCTCCAGGAAGCAGGGTCACGGCAGACAGCTGGTGCTCAGATGGGCACTAGCTCCTGCCTCCCTTTTCCAGAGGAAGGGAAAGGCCAGGCTTCATTGAAATGGGGCCACTAGGGACCACATCCCATGGGTCTACCGTCAGGAAACTGCATTTCCTTGCATTCTTGACCCTAAAACCCTTCTAACGGGCGGCCTGATGAGAAGTTAAGGTCAGACTTTGCAGGGGGTTAAGTTGGAGTTTGAGCCTCAGCCTCTGTGGCTGGGGCACGTTAGGCAAGGATGCTAACGTCTCTGGACCGCAGTTTCCCCAGACAGCTGTAAGGATGGAATGATAGGATGCAGACTGAGCCCTGAGCTCCCAGTAAGCCCTCAGTAGCGCTCACTGCTGTGCTGGAGCTTGGTGATCCTATCTGGCAGTGGCAGGGGCCATGATGACAAGGGACCTGTCTAGACTTCTTTCAGGCAGGATTCTCCCCACAAGGCCCAGGAAAGCAGGCCCAGACATGCCTGCCTCCCCCACCCCTCTAGCTCCTGTCGCCAGTAGAGGATCAAAAAGGAGACTCGAGCAAAACAGATCGGAGCAGTTGGCCTGAGCCCCAGCTGATGATTGATTCTCGGGAGGGGGCCCGTATCCTCTGGAATGGTGACCTCTACTAATGCCAACGTGTTCAAAAGCCATATATTGGGATGCAGTGTGCCTCCCCGTCTCTTTAAAGAACCCACTGTTAAGTTTCAAAGACCCTGGCTGAGCGTGAGGAGTGCCTGGAAGCCCACTTCCTCCAGGAGGACATTCCATCAAATGCCTCCTGATAAACGGGGACCCGAGCCAGTGTAGACACTCACTCTGGATGAGCGGCCCAGCGCGGGAGACTTCACTCTCAAGGATAAAAGGAGATTCATGCCAAACGGAATGCCTGAACAGACAGCATTTCTGCTGCTCCTGTCTTTTGTCGCAGTCTGGTTCCCCCACCTGGCCAGAGACAGTCTGGGCTTGAGGACGGCCCGCTCCTCACCAGGAAGCAGAACCAACTGTAGGTACTAAGGGGCCTCTGTGTGCGGAGGGCCCGCTGGGTGCTTGGCATAAGCAGTCTCATTGCGTGCTCGCCAGGTGGGAGTTGTTATCCATCCCTGTTCTGCACAAGGACGTGAAGAGGGTTTGGGGAACTTGCCTACGGTCACACGGTCCAGGAAGCCAGGAGCCAGGGATTGACTTGGAATTGGTTCTTTGTGCTAGTCAGAACTCCAGTCCTGGATGAAACTGTGGTGTTTTATAATAGGGAAACTGAGGCTGGGGTAGGGGGTAATGTGACTTGCCCAAGGTCACATAGCCAATTTAGCAGAGAAAGGCTTTTTAGGAATCAACAGAGCAAGGAACTGTAGCTCCTGGTCCAAAGCTGGCACTTACCAGATTTAAGCCTGCTTCCTTCCCTCTCCCCCTCCCTCTTTTGCCTCCTTTCTTAAAGCTGAAGCCAGGGGAGTGGGGGGAGTTCCAGTGATGAGAACTATGAACCCAGTGAGGTGGAGTGAGTGCCCGGGTCACACAGCCAACCTGGTGGGAATTGGGCTGTGGCAAGTGAACTTCCCTTTCACACACACAATTCCCTTCAACTCTGACCTCAAGCCTGTGGATGGAGGGTCAGCTGGAGGCAGCCCTGGGGATTAAGGATGGTGCTCTGCTCTGTGGGTCCCCAGTGGAGGTCATGTGGCTCCCAGAGGGCTGGGCCCGGAGAACTGGGTAGCCAGTAACTTTCTGGAGGCCAGGACAACAATCTTCTCTCCATCCCACCTCCTGTCCCTTCCTACTCCAGACAGAAGACCTGGAGCTGACTTTGGAAGCACTTCTAATGCCTCCTCATGGCTCACAGGATGACCCTGGGGCCCTCCTTTCCCTGCCTGCCCTTGACCCCTGCAGGATGGCTGCTGGTCCCTGCACGCCCCTCTGCTGGAATGCTTTTCCCCCTCTGGCACCTAATGCCTACCTCTAGGGCTCAGCATGGGGGTGGCCTCCCTCTGGCCTTTCGCCTGGGGGTGTGGCCCTCAGCCCCTGGGCTGACTTCTCTCGGAGGACTCTCTCTCTGAGTGGTGACTCTCTAGACCCTATTTCCCAGACTGGATTGTGAGCCCCCTGAGGCAGGGCCTGTGTCCACTCACCTCAGTAGCTCCAGGGCCTGGCCCCCAGTGGCTGTTGCATAGACTCTGGTGTGACTGGATTGTTTGTGAGCTGCCATCCCTCAGCCCGTGGCTGGCCTTGGGCTATGGGCCTGGCTGTGTGCGTGTGTGTGTGCATGCATGTGTGTGTGCATGGGAGTACGTACATGAGTATGCATGTGTATGTGTGTGCATGTATGTGTGTGGGGACCTTGGAACCCAGCTGCTCCTTTGGGGAAAGGCCCAGGAGTCATGGTTCAGGTTTGAGGGGCCTGTAGCTTCCTCCCCTGAGCCTCCTGCAGGAAATAGTCTGTGGGGGTGGCCAGGGCCAGGGCCTGGTCCCCATGGCCTCCGTTCATCACACCTCTGAGCTCCCCATCAATCCACCTCCTAATATGCCCAAGGATTGATATTCTTTCTTGACCTGGCCAAGGGCCGGATCGATTCCTATCTTAAAGGCACTAGCCTCCCTTCAGAGCCATCAAATGGGCGTTTTGTGGAGTTGGTTATTAAAAAAACCAGCATCTTTCATTTTGCCTTTGATTCAGAAGTACTGTGGGCTCTTGTGACCTGGGCACAGGGTAGGCGCTGTGCCCAGTGCTTCCTATGGATTATCTCATTTAATCTCCTGATAACCATTTGAGATGGGTTCATATGATTCCCTTTTGGGTGAAGACACAGAAGCTCAGGCTGGTGTGATCGGCTCGTCCAAGGCGCCCAGCTGACATTGGAACTCCGTTTATCTGATGCTGGGTCCATATGCCTTATGGCGACCTAGCCGGGCTTGGGTGAAACCCCACCTGCAGCCCCTCCCCACACCCACTAAGGGTCAGGGGGAGATCCCTGGAGCCCTCAGCACGCTGCAGCCTGCTGCCTGGAGCTGCTTCTGCCCCAGGCGTGGGTCCTGGAGTGGCTCCCGGCCTCCCTCTCCCCACAGCCTCCTGTCTGCTTGATTGTAATTAAGGCTGAGAACCACCGGATAGGGCTCACTGGTGAATTAATCGCCTTATCTCTCCCGGGCCAACTCTGGGCGCTGCACACCTCTGGCCCGGGGCGGGGAGGCCTTTATCAGGCTGGCGGCAGAGCTCAGGTTTTCCTTCGAAGGCAAGAGAACACAAAAATCTCGCCTGCGGGCTGCTTCCATTCTCAGTTCCAAGCTGCTGTTGCTGGTGCCAAGCAGTGCCTGGATTTCCCCAAAGCCCAGGGCTTCTTCAGGAGCAGTCCTGAGCTGCTGGGCTGCAATCTCAGGGCTGGGTTGGTTCTAGACCATCCTTCCTCTGTCACCAGGCAGGGAGTGACCCCATGCCCTTGGAAAGGATGCTACTCTGACCGGCTTTGTTTGGGGTGGTAGCTGTGAGTGCTTGCCAGGGCCACTGCCAGGCCTCAAGGTCCCATCTGCAGAGCCTGGGGCCTGCACTGGGCCTGGCACGGTGCGCCATAGTGAAGGAAAAAATTCAATGTTTCAGGGTCTTCCTTGGCCGCTGGCTCATTTTCTTCCCAACTGTGGCAGAGATGAGGGTCTGCCTCAGGTGGAAGGTGGGGGCGCCCCGTGTCATTGTGAAGGGAACCAGAGTTGGACATGATGCGGCGGGGAGAGAAGTGGCTAAACCCTGGAACACGAGCTCGAACCTCACATATCCCTTCAGGCGGCCCACTGCAGTCCAGGCCGTGCAGTCCAGAATCACACACATCTGTAGCAGCCTGGCTCTGCCACTTGAAGCCGGTGTCTTTGGATGAGGGATTTGACTTTGCTGAGCCCGTTTGCTTCTCTCAACCACAGCAGTACGTCATGGGTCGATGGAGAGAAAATAAATGAGTCGATTGGCGTAAGTATCTACAACAGGGCCTGGCTCCAAGGCAGGGATGCGTGTGGTCATTATTTTATTTGGCCTTCATTTGAATCTTCTGAGAGGTCACCAGGAAACTGAGGACCAGAGAGGGTGAGGAGTTTGTCCAGGTCACACAGCTATAAAGAGAGAGCAGGGATTTAAACCTTGAAATCCTACCATCCTATACAGTGCTATCTCTCTTTAGAGGGCAGGGGACCAGGGCTCTGGCTGTCCCCTTTGTCCCTGACTCATCATGTGACCCTGGAACAGTCACATCACCTCCTTGGGCCTCAGGTGTTCCATCTTTAAGATGGTCCTATTACTTTTGCAGCATGAAGGCACATAGTTGGATTCGATGGAATGGATTAGGCTGGAAGGGGCCTCAGAAACAACCCAGACTCATTCTGTCCTTTTAAAGATGTGGTCACTGAAGCCCAGAGAAGAGCAGAGAGCTTCCAGAATCACACAGCATTTGGGATGGAGTCAGGACCAGAAGTTTCCAGCCTCCAGGACCAAGAGGTGAGGTCAGATGGGCCTCCGTTCTGCTGAGACCTCTGGGTTCTCCCCAGCTGGCAGGAGTGTGACCCATTTCCCAGCTGCAGGTGTGCAGCTTCTCGCCTCTCCGTCTTCTGCCTCTTCTGATGGGTCTGGCCACTTAGACTGTGCCCTGCTCTTGAGGCCTGTGGTCCCAGGGATTTCACCTTCACTTGCCCTGTGCCCACCCAGAGCTGGGGTGGACAAACCCTCAAGAAGCTAACATTCTGATTGGATCATCGTTAAACGTTGGAGTGACTGAGAAGGCACTTGCAAGCTCGCCAGGCAGCACCCACTCCTCCTCTGCCCCATCAGGACCTGTCAGCCACTTGGGAGGTAAAGGAGGAGGTCTTGTTTGGAAACTGCAGGACCCCATTGTCCTTTCCATCAAGTCTCAGGAGCTCGAGGAAAGACCCACGCAACAGGCCCCATTTGGCAAACAGGGTGGGAAAGACGGGAAGGGATCCCACAGGAAGTAGAGAGAAATACCCTGGAGATACACGATGCCCTGCCCGCCTGATATTGGGGGGGATTTGAATCTCATCTCAGGAGATTAATGTCCCGGTCTTGTTGGTCTCCTACAGTTGACTCCCCAGAAAGTGAACGCCCGGGGAATACTGATATTTAAACATCACCGGGACCCCATCTCTGGGCCTTGTGATCGCATGAGTGTTTATGGAGGAAGTGCTGAGGGCTCCCATCGCAGGAGACAGGCCCTCGGCCGCCTGGCTCCCCTGCGAGCTCAGTCCAGGCCTGACGGGGGTCCCTGTGAGTGACCTCTGGAGGGATTTTGGAGAAGCGCTTCGAGAGCATGGTTCTTTCACCTGATTCGCCATCGGGATCACGTGGAGGGCTTCCGAAATCCCACGCTGCTGGGCCCCCCTCCAGAGTTTCAGATTCAGTAGGTCCAGAGTGGGGACCAGGAATTTACATTTCGAACAAGTTCCCAGGTGATCCTGATGTTCCTGGTCCAGGGACCACATTGAAAAATGCTCTTCTGGAATTTACATGCTAGTAGGTTCTTGACTCTGGCTGCATATTAGAATCATCTGCGGAGATTTTTAACCCACTACCAAGGCCCAGGACCCCACTCTGAGAAATTGCTTTAATTGATTTGGGATGGGGCAGGTAGTTTAAAACATTCTTTAAGTGGTTCTAGTGTAGAGCCGAGGGAGGAGAAGTACTGGTCTCAGCCACGTGTGGGTTGGGGTGAGGAAGCAGCAGCTGTCTCTCGCTAGAGGTTCTGAGATGGGGGAGGCAAAACTCACCCTGGGGCTTTGGAGGAAACCCTCGGGCTTAGCTCCCAGCAGGGCCCACCCCCAGACTCCGGGCCCAGACAGCTCAGGGCCCTCCTTTTGGAGCTACTGAGATGGCTTCTCCTGGACCTCGTACTGCTAGGGTGTCTGTTCATTCATCCACCTGTATTCAGTAGGTATGTATTTGGCACCTACTGTGAGCACCGTTTAGACTCTGGGGGCATACTGCTGTGAGTGAAACAGAGCGAGATCCCTGCCTTTATGAAGCTCTTGCACACGTTCATAGCACCGACCCTGCAAAGCGTGGTCTAAAGCTGCTCTGGCAGCTGAGCGATTCTTTGTTCACACTCATGAGTGGCAAAGGGGTGGAGCCTAGAGATGGGGGCAGGTGGTGGGGTGACAGTCGGGCACAGGGGTGGGGGAGGCTCCCAGTACACCCTCTAAATCTGACCAAGAAGAGAGTCAGAATCTTTCCTGCGTTCCACCTCCTGTTGGCTGACTTGGTTCAGCTTCCACGCAACAGACACTTTGGGACCATTCAGTCCATCTTCTGCCTCCAGCCGAGATGACAGCAAGTCTTCCCGGGGGCCTGTCCCATGGTGGTGGCTCTGGGAGGCCCTCTGGCTCATGCTGTTTGCTCTCTCCATTTCTCCTGTGTTGGCCTGTCTCCATCCTTCTGGCACAGTCAGACCACTGACCACCTTACTGTATTGGGAAGCACCTCCCCTGATTGGATCTTCTTGCCACATCCCTTTCCTTCCAGTGAACATATTCCAAGCCCAAAGCTCCAAGACCTCTTGGGCACTTTGACTCATTTCGCTCCCTCTGCCAACAGATGCAAAACTCCCTACCTGGCCAGGCATGCAGATTATGCCCTACACCCGAGCCTGGAGGGGTAGGGAGCTACTCAAAGGTCAGGATACCCATGGAGCAGGTTCTGATCTTGCTAGGGTCAGGAAGTCCAGCCCTCAAGACTGCTTAGGACAGTGATACTGGTTCATTCTCTGATACATTAATTCAATGAACAGCTGTTGACTGCCTATGATGTTTCAGGCACTGAGATAGAGAGATAAATAAATCACAGTCCTTACCCTAAGGAGGCAAGTCAATAATATATAAAGTGCCATCAATCCACTTTTCTATTCCTTCGTCATTCATTCATTCATCTATCCATTCACTTGTGACCACCTACCATGTCACGGGCACATGGGGATGCAGGAATAAACCTGGGACAGTCCCTGCCCTGAAAGTCACTCCCAAGTGAAACAGACAGGCAAGCAGACAATTAAGGGGCTCTGAGTTCTCACTGGATTCCAGGTCTGGGCCACCAGACCTCTTGTGCCGATCTGGTGGTGGGCTTGGTGGGGGGGGCCTGGGACAATCCCTTCAGGCCTGGCTCAGGGATGTGGTGGGACTGCTCGGACCTACCTCGGAATCTGTGGTCCTGACATGCTACTAAGCCTCCCTGAGCTGGGAAAGGGTTAGGGGCTGCAGCCCAGAGTCTGCTGCAAAGTGTGCCCCTTAATACCTTGATAGTGTCATGCATGAGAATGCAAAGTGCCTGCCACAGGGAAGGGGAGGAAATCCATTTCCCAGCTAGGAAATTATTGAATATTTAGGACCTGGAGCAGATCGTTTAGAGGGGGAAATGAATTTCTCCCGCTCCTTCTGGCTGAGATAAATCAGTCCAGATGCTCTTACACTTTCATCTACCCCTGTGGGACGGGTCTGGATGGGTGTTTATGCAGTGCTAAAGTAATCGTTCTTCCACAAGTGGTAACAATTGCTTCCAAAGCCATCAGCTCCCTCTTAATGCTGGTGTGGTGGACCCCACTGGTCAGGCCCTGGCCAATCTCATCCCGGGGGCCTGGAGCCCAGGAAGGCGAGGGTGGGCTGCCTGTCCGTAGAGCCCTCTCCCCTCCTGATGATTGAGGTCTTGTTGGCCTGATGGGGCATTTAGCAAGATGGAAGACTCAGTCAATAATAATGGTGCCCAGAGGTTGGTCAAGAGTCTGAGCTGTGAGGCAGGAGGATTAGGGGGCGCTGGATTCAGGTCAGACTTAAGGAAGAACCTCCCCTGTCCAAGGGTGACTGTGGTATTGCTCTCCCTAGGTGATCGGTCAGAGCAGAGGAGACCCTCCTCTATGGGGAAGGTAGGCAGGGGAATTGACTGAATGGACTCTGAATCCTGAATGACCCAGGATTCTGTAACGCCCAGATTACCAACCTGTAAATGTGTTAGACTCCTGCCTTGGCACCGGGCATTAAGTTTTTCTTCACAAAGTTATATTCTTCTGGACCAGGGCACCCTTTTTCTGTAAGGGGCCAATTATTTTTGTTTCTGCAGGCCATACACTTTGTCACGACTACCCAATTCTTACGTTGTATGTCTAAAAGGGCCATAGACAATACGTAAACACATGGGTGTGGCTGTGTTCCAGTGACACTTGTAAAAACAGGTGGCAGGCCACATGTGTCCCTCCTGCCAGTTTCCTGAGCCCTGTTCTAGACCTTTGGTTGTCAAACTGAGACTGGGCCAGGGTTTCAGGCTCTCACCTGTTTTTGAAATAGATCTATTTCATTTTCCTGATTAGAAAAGTCATGTTCGCTTACATAGTTGAACCCTTGAACAATATGGGTTTGAGCTGCACAGGTCCACTTAGACACAGATTTTTTTCAATAAATATTCAGTTGACCCTTGAACAACAGGGGTCAGGGGTGCTGACCCCCAGCGCAGTTGAAAAGCCACATATAACTTCTGACTTCCCCAAAATGTAACTACCACAGCCTACTGGGGACCAGAAGCCTTACCAATAACACAAACGGTTGTCCACTTACATGTGGATTATTTTTATAAATACTGTACAGGATTATAAATGTATTTTCTCTTCCTTCTGATTGTCTTGATAGCTTTTCCTTTTCATTTCTTTCTCTGCTCAGAGACAACCACTATTCAGTTTAATGTCTGTATATACTTTTGTCCTAACACAGTATTCTTTTTAAAGGTCACCTTGTACAGACCATGTTTACTGATGTTGTTACATTTTGAGTCCCAAATTGATCTGGATTGAAAAGAAAACTGGAGATGGTTGTTGGGAAATTGAGCCCAGGATGACAGGAGACGGACCAAATGGACTTTTCTTTCCAGGGGCTGTTCCCTCATAGGGAGCTGTTTGGTGTCTCTGGTGAGTCTGCTGTGCCAGCGGGGGGCAGAGGACTGGTTGGAGGAGATACCTGAGGGCATTGGGGCAGCTCTGGGCACCAGTGGGAGGTCAGAAGTCCCTGGGGAGAGCTTGCTGAACCCAGCCGGCAGGTGGGGACCCTGACACATGCCTGATGGGAGATTTCTTGGCAGCAGGCAGAGGAATGCTGAGCCACACAGGGGAAGTTCTTTGGCTGCCCTGAGGGGCTCTCCCAGCTTGGGGCACTGGGACAGGGGCTGACTTGCCCACTTCTGGAAGAAGGGGAAGATGCTTTCCAGAAAAACCCTCAAATACAGGAGGAAGTTCTCCTTACCCTCCCCTACACTTTACCTTGAGCAAAAATATGTTAAAACATTGGAGAAAAGAGGGTACAAAGAGAGAGAGTGGCCCAGTCTTGAAAAAGGGCTCCCATATTCCTCCCACAGCTCCCATGCTCCCTATGGGTGGCGGGAGGAGGAGCCTGACTCCTTTTTGGATTAACACCATCTGTGCCCTGAAACAGGCCCAAATCCGCAAATGCTGGCTTTTCTTCAGCTTCAGTTCCAAGGAGGAGAAAATAGCCTTTCCCAGCAGTGATAGGATTGAGATGGAAGGAGGAAAGCCACGTGCCCGTGGGTGAGCTGTGCCTCAGAGGCAGAGGAGCGGGATCCCTGTCCCCCTCAAGGCCAGACTCAGGCACTAATCTCACCGCTGCCAGCACAGCCCTCTGCCGTCACTCACTCGTTCCCCGTCCCCGGCATTCTAGGACATTGCTCAGGTCTGACCTGGGCACAGGGGAGGGCCGGGGTACCCAGGTGTTCTGTGAGAGGAGGACCAGCCTGGTAGTTGTAAGAACAGGTTTGGGGATCATTCCAGTCTGGGTTCAAGTCGCAGCCTTCTCACTTTCTCACCCTAGGCAACTTTTGCCACTTTGAACCTCAGTTTCCTCATCTGTAAAATGGGTATAATATTTGCACCCTAAAAATCACATGCGATGATCCACGTAATGTGCCTGCCCCAGTGAAAGCTATGGGAGTTGTCTTTCATTCCTTTGTTAAAATGTATAGTTGCCCCTTAAACAACAACAGGGCAGGCAGTTAGGGCCCCACCGACCCCCAATGCAGTTGAAATCCATATGTAACTTTTGACTCTCCCCAAATCTTAACTACTAATAACCTACTGTTGACCAGAAGTCTTCCTGATAACATAAATAGACGATTAATACATATTATCTTATATGTATTACATGCTGTATTCTTCCAATAAAGTAAGCTAGAGAAAAGGAAATGCTTTTTAAAATTGTCGCACATCTTCAAACATTTCCCAATATATTTATTTTTAAAAAGTCCACATATAAGTGGACCCATGCAGTGTGAACTTACATTGTTCAAGGGTCACCTGTAATTTGGGACATGAGCATATCTTATACCCACGCACAGATCATAAATTCCAGGCTGATAGAGGGTCTGAAGGAAACCCTGACTATGACTGGCCCATCTTTTTTTATTTTTCTAGAATCTTAAGATTCTCAATGACTAATTTGGACTGCAACTCCTTGGACAGGATCCTTGACTGGCTTGTTCATGGCGGTGTCTCTAATGCCATCCAGGGCCTTGGGACCCAGGTGGGGCTCATAAGCAGTTGTGGGAAGAATGAATAGACAAAAGGTGCCCAAGGAAGGGCTTTCTCCCGAGGACAGTGTAAAAGGCAGAAGAGCTGAGCAATGATCCCCAAGCTCCCACCTCCCCTCTGGCCTCTGGGCTGAGGCCGGGCTTCTTGCCTCTCTTTCACCAGGCAGCCCAAGAGACATTGGCCCAGTGATCCACACCGCCATGTTATGCCAAAAATTAATTTCAGGTCAGCTGGATCCAATATGGTTCCCAAGTTAAAAAAAAGGAGGTGTAATTACAAAACAATAACAACAATGGAACAGAAGTTCAGCTATCACAGTTGATTTTTCACAGAAGCTGGTGATGGGGAAACTCGTGCAGCCCTGACTGCTTCTTGGAAGCTGCACCAGGCAGGCAGGAGGCAGGAAGGCCCCAGCCCCCCGCACCTCCCAGAGAGTTTGCAGTGCCAGGAAGGACTCTGAGGCTGGGCATCTCCCCACAATCCCTTGCATCACCACCCCTGGGATCCATCTTGCCCCTCTTTGTCTTCTGCAGTGCCGAATCTCCACTCAGCTTCCTGCGGCCGTGCTGCACTCTGCTCTCCAGGACCCACAACGTGGTCCTCCCCCCATCCCCTCCCCTCCCCTGTAGCAAGGCTTCCCAGCTGCGCTGTCTCATCCCTTGGAGAGCACAGAGCCAGCAGTGGGGAGCTGGAAGGGGCCTCGAAGAGGGAGGGCTCCAGCCCCTCATGACACTGACCACAGCTGGCTGTTACTGAGCACCTCTGCGCCCACAGCTCCTCCTTCTCCTCATGACACTGTGGAATAGGTACTGATATAGCTGCATTTTATAGGCAGAGAAACTGAGGCTCGGAGAGGTGAAGTGCCTTCCAGGGATAACAACCAGGAGGGGGTTAAATTGGAAAAGATGAGTGCTAAATGCTGTGCCGTGTGACAGCTGAGAACACAAAACAGGTAAGGCAAAGCCCCTGATTTCAAGTTCACGATCAGGGCAAGCCTTGAACCAGGCTGACTGGCTGATGGAGAGAATGGATGGAGGGATGGAGGGAGGGAGGGATAGAGGGAGGAAGGGATGGAGGGAGGAAGGGATGGAGGGATGGACAGACACAAATGCCCAGAAAGCCAAATGCAGAGGCAGAGAAAATCAGGTGATCAAGGGAGGCTGCACAGTAGACCCCTTTGTCCCCATCAATTTGATGGGTAACCAGAGAGCAGGTTTTGTGGATGCTGACAGCTTGCTGTGTGACCTCAGTGATCCCCTTGACCTCTCTGAGCACAGCAGTACATTTGTGAAATGAGGTCTGGGATGCCACGGTCTCTAAATGCCCACAGGGCTCCAATGTTCTCTGATTTTCAAAGTCGCTCAACTCAACCGTTGTAAGATCCACACTCATACTGGAAAGCGGAGGCAGTACTCTGTGTGGTGGAGGATGAAATTTTAATTCTGATTGGCTGAAATTCTCTAAAAGCAACAATTATAAGCTGGCAGAAGAGAGTTAGGCACAGGTTTCTTTTGTTTATGCCAGTAAACATGATTTTTTTCTTAATCAGCAGCCGGCATTTAAAAATCAGGCAAATTTTCAATTTTTCTTGGGAAACTGAAAGGTTGGACAACATGGGTTCCCACCCCTAGCAGAGTAGTTTAGAGTCAAGCTTTGCACCTACCTCAAGGGGTTCAAAGCCCAGTACTGACATTTTTTGGCTGTGAGTCTTTGGGGGAGGTTACTTAAACTGTGTGCCTCAATTTCCTTACCTGTAAAATGGGGATGATAATAGTACCTATCTCATAGGGTCGTTGTGAGGATTCAGTAGGTCAGTGCCTGTACCTGGGACACAGTGAGGGCTTGTAAGGGTTGGCTTTTGCCACTAGCATTTTCCCATGTACACACTAGTCTGTTTAGGGCAGCCGTAACAAAATACCACAGGCTGGGAGGCTTAAATAACAGAAATGTACTCTCTTATAGTTCTGGAGGCTGGAAGTCTAAGATCAAGGTGCTAGCGAGGCTGGTGTCTCCTGAGGTCTCTCCCGGCGGCTTGCAGATGGCCGCCTTCTTGCTGTGTCCTCATAAGACCTTTCCTTTGCACACACATCCCCGGGGTCTCTCTCTCCTCTTATAAGCACACCAGTCCTATAGGATTAAGGCCTACACTTTGGACGTCATTGAATCTTAATTCTCCCCATAAAGGCCCCATCGGCAAACACAGTCACATTGTGGGGTAAGGCTTCAAGATGTGAATGGGGAACCACAATTCAGTTCCTAACACCATGTGGTAGCAAAAGGCTTGAGGTGAGATGGAAGGTTTTTTTTCTGCTAACAATTGTCCCCACTAGGGTGACTCCCCTTTGTGATTTGCCCAGGACAGAGGGGGTTCCTGGGACTGCAGACTTTCAGTTTTATAACAAGACAAAGCAGGATGAGCTGGACACTTGAGTCCTAATTACAGTCTGCTTCCTTCATCTGTTTTCCCTGCGTGGCCCCTGAGTTTTGACCTTGCCTTTGAGTGACCCCCTGGACTCCAGGAGGCCGGCAGGAGATGGGAAAGATGCTCCCTGTGCTTCAAGGCACCAGCAAGCTTCTTGGCCTAGAGAGGGAGAGGGTATAGTGCCGGGGACTCTGCAAGAGCTGGGGCTGCAGAGGGTTAAACCTACCTAGAGACAGAACCTCCCCGAACCAAGGGAGGGAACCAGCAAGAGCATTATCATGATTAATGTTATTTTAAAGACTTAATTTTCCCCCTTTCAGGCGTGTGTGCATGCTGCTGAGTGCTGCTTCTTGATTCTGAGTGTCCTTCCCTTGGAGGAATTTGGAGCAAGGTCACTGTTCACCAGGCGGACCTCGCCTCTGATCTACTGGCTGACAACCCCCCGAGGTCCGGGTCATGAGCAGCAGGAGGCCGACTGATGGAGGAGGAGGCCCACTAGGCCTGATGCTTTCAGGGCTGGGCCCTCCTGGGCTGTAATCTCACCTCGTCTAGGTGAGGGTGGGATCTCCAGCCCAAGGGGCAGGGATGGGAGGGAATGAGTGAGGATCAAGACCTGTATTCTGGCCCTCCCCCTTGTTGGCTGGGAAGATTTTCCAAGTCTCAGTTTCCTCGCGTGCAGAGTAGGGACAGGAATGGTATTTTCCCTCCTGCATCATTGTGCTGGCTCTTGAGCCTAAGACGCTTATTTGAGCTCTTCTCAAACTGAACTGCGCATGCCAATCCCCGGGGGTGGGGGAGCGAGACAGATTCTGAAGTTCTAACAAGTGCACAGGTGGTGCCCATGCTGCTGGTCCGTGGACTAGTTTAAATGGCAAAGGTGGTGAAGATGAGATGAAGTAAGTTCTTTGCATCATAGAGACTCCAGGTGCTTATGACATATCACCACCACAGCATCATCACCATTGCTCCGTCTTCATCATCTTTCTCACCGGCATCTGTATCATCTTCTGTTGTCAGCATTTTCACTGTGGTCAGCATCATTGTTGGGTCTTGTCTGAGCCCTCTCTTCCTCCCATTCTCCGGAAGAGCACACTGAGACCCAGAGACTTGTACCAGCCAATCTATACAGGAGAGAAGCTCCCAGGGGCTGAGGGCTGCTATGTTGAAGTAAAGAGCTGGGTGGTTGGACGTCAAGAGACTGAGATTCAGGTCCAGCTTTGTACTTTGCTAATTAAGCCATTGAACTTTCCAAATGACAGATCCTTAAAGATGACCCACTCTGACTCCTTCCTCTAACATCTCTAAGACTTGGGGAAACTGGGGCCAGATTGCGAAGATACAGAGTTAAAGGCATTGATGTTGCAATTGGACAGTCTTGCATTCAAATCCTACTCTGTCACTTGCTGGTTGAGGGACCTTGGGCAAGTGACTTCATCCCCCGGAGTCTCAGTTTCTTCATCTGTAAAGAGGGTGTGATAGCCAGTTTCCAAGATGGCCTCCAATGATCCACACCTCCTGGTGTTTCCACCCTTCACTGAACTCCTCCCACATTGTACTAGGCTTGGTCTGTGTGACTGGTAGAATATGGCGGAAGGGATGGTGTCCACTTCCAAGGCTAGGGGACTAGGTTATAAAAGATGCTGTGGCTTCTGTCTTGGGTTGTCTCTCTCTCTCTGATCACTTGCTCTGCGGGAAGCCAGCTCAGGCAGCCTGTGGAGAGATCCACTTGGTGAGGAACCGAGACCTCCCGTCAGCCACTTGGATGAAGTTGGAAGTGGATTCTCCAGCCCCAGTCAAACTTGGAATAAGACAGCAGTCTTGGCTGACAGCCTGCCTGCAACCTCTTGGGAGACCCAGAGTGATCCAGCTATCCCACTTCCAGATTCCTGACGCTCTGAAGCTGCATGAGATAACAAGTGTTTGTCATTTTAAGCTGCTAAGTTTTGGGGTAATTTGGTACACAGTAGTGCATTGAAAACATGTGGGTAATAATATCTCTGTTACAGGCTTGTGAGGATGAAACTCATGTAAGTACCAAGTACATGATGCATGTTGCAGGCTGCATGAAATGTTAACAAAACAGTCACAGTATAAATAATAATATAACTGACAACCCCAGGGTCACATAGCAAGGGTGTGACAGGGTCAATGATCTTGTGGTTCCCAGCTGACCAGTTTTAACCATTTGTATCTCCTAAACCTTACTGACCTTGGTGGGCACTGAAGGCTTTGTCAGGAGGGAAAACAGCAGGGTTAGGGGTTGGAGGGACAAAGATATGATTGTGTCAGTGGCAGTCACTGGGCCTCTGGGAAGGGGAGCAGCCATGGTATATGTGTGGGGGTGTAGGACTGAGGCACAGGACTGGGGTGTGTGCGTGTGTGCATACATGCACCTGTGTATTTATGTGCATGCATACATGCAAATATGCATGCACGTCTGTGCACACGTATGCGTGCACACATACATGTATTCATGTGCACGCACATGTGTGTATGTGTGTGTAGTTCACCCCTAAAGGTCCTTCAGCCTAGAATTGGCTGATTATATGATTCACTGCTAATTTATGGTCCTGTTCTCTGAGGAAGGCTCAGAAAAGCCATGACAATGAAGGGGTAATTAATGAGCAGGGATCGGGGAGGCCAGAATCCTGGGTAGTCAGAGGCCACAGAGAGAGAAGCTCTGGAGGAAGGTCATTGGGTTTGTCTCCCTAGCCATGCAGGGCTTCTTAGGTCAAGAGAGAGCAGAGAGGGTATGAGTGGCAGATAAGCCCCCAGACCTCCAATGCCAACATCCCAGGAAGCACACAGGGCTCTTAGTGCCCACCGGTGCCCCTTTGGGCTTATCTAATCCAAGGTCCTGGGCTGCTGAAGTTAGATGTATTGTTATTGGGAGGCTTTCCCTTCCTTCTACCAGGTTCTCAGATGGGTCTGTGATCCAAACCATGGAGAGACTTCCTAGATGTTACTTGATGGAGAGATAAGAGAAATGGAGGCACAGAGAGATTGAGAGACCTGCTTTAGGTCAGACAGCAGGCTCTGATTGAGTTAGGGCTGGAATCCAGTCCTCCTTTCTGAACACCTGTCCCACAGTGGGGCTTAAGGTGGATGGCCTAGGATGCCCTCTGGTACAGGTGGGCCCCTCTGGCTGGTAGATCCTCTGCCAGGAGAGCTGGCCCACTCCTGCCCTCTGCCTGGACCAGATGGGCAGATCCCTCATTCCTTGTCTTCTACACCCTTGCCTTTTCACAGGGAATACTGGGACAAAAAGTTCTAGGGGAGCACAGGTCTGTCAAGTTTGAGCCTGGCACCACCTGGGCCCTTGATTACCAGGTGGGTTGGAAATAGAATTGGTAAAGTGGGTTCCGGGGGGCCTGAGCTGCTGGGAGCAGGTTGGCAACTGCCCCTCTTGGCTCCTTGCCAGAACTTCTATCCCAGGAGGTTTCCTCCATGACAGATCCTGCCTGCCATGTGCCAGAAACATCTGGAAGAGAGTTTTCTGGCAGGTACTGGGGTGCAGAATGGGTTACAGGGTTCTTGGTCATGTATTCAGCCAAACACCTATCAAGGAAAGGGAAGCTGTGTGTGTCCAAGTGCTGCTAGAGCAAGGCCTTGAGCGAAGCCCTGAGCTGTGATATCCCTCCTGTGATAGAGAAGGACCTGTTTTACAGTTGATGACATTGAGACTTAGGAACTCTAGATGATGTCCAAGGCCATCGACTTTTAAGTAGCAGAGCTGATTTGAATCCAGGTCTGTCTGACTCCAAAGCCTGCCTTTTTCCATCTCTGAGTATTTGCCTGAGTGCCTCCCACCCACTGTGTTCAGGTATCAGTCTGGACACTGGAGATATAGAAGTGAATGAGCTGTGTGCCTTGCCCACAGACCACTCAGTTAAGAGAGCATATTAACTATTAGTGTGGTAACGCTGTATAACAAATAGCACCCCCACCGCAGTGGCTTACAACTGAAAGCAATTACCCCTCTTGCTCACAGTGGTTGGGTTGGCTAGGGTGGCTCTACTTTAGGCTGCAGGCCGAGTCCAGGTAGGCTTCTTTTGTCTTTCTTTTTCTTTACATCAGTGGCCACTCAGAGGCCTGCTTTCATGGCTGGGCAGAAACATGTAATATCTCCTATGGCTTTATTCTGGAACTGATGCGTTGTCCTGCTGCTCACATTCCAAGGCAAGTTGCATGGCTAAGCCCTACATTGCTGGGGTGGGGAAATTTTCTTTGCCTGTGCTAGTGGGACACACTGTCAAGTCACATGACTAAGGCATGGCTGTCTAACTCTAACAGGGTTGCAGGAAGAATAGGGAACAATAATTGTCCACAGCGGGGAGGACAGACTTGTGGTGATAATACTGTAGTGCATTTCATCAAACCTAAGAAATCATCAACTCTAAGACACACCATTAATTTATGTATCACTAAGAAAGAACAGTAGCTGCCAAGTAAAGTATGACATGATGCTTTCTTGGCTCATCGTATTCTTATTGAAAGAGCTACTCGATATTTACTTGGACATGGAAGTGACAACAATGTGAAGAGTTTTGACTGGGTTTGCTCTTGCACAGGCAGGGACAACTGCGTCACACCTGGGCCACTGTCGAAAGAGATTGTGACATACCACTGACTGCAAGACACATTCTGATTTCAGAGATGTTAAAATGTGAAAACCTGTCTTAGAATGGATGGAATCCATTGTTCATTCACGGTGAGCACTTGCTCTGAGATGGACACTGTGCTAAACGTTCTATGTGGATAAGCTCACTTGTATTTCGTGACGACTCAAGGGGAAAATATTATCGTCCCTATTTCAGAGATGAGAGGAGCAAGGCTCGGAGGGATCACGTCTTGAGTGCTCTTGTCCCAGGCCCCCAGCTGGGAAGCTGAAGAGCTGGCATTTGAATCAAGGACAGTCTGACTCCAGAGACAATGGATAAGAGTGTGGATACCGAGTCAGATGGCTTCTGTTTTCTCATCTGTAAAATGGGAATGATAGAAATAACTACTCCCTAGGTTGTTATGAAAGGTGGAGTTTTGGAAATTGTTAGGCTCCAACCTCTCAAGACAAGCTGGTCACTCTGGGAGTATCTTTTGCTGCTCTGAAGCTAACATCAGTATAATAAAACTGTGGCTGAACTAAGATCAGAGGGCTATGGGAACCCAGAAAAGTGGGCCAGTACAGTAGTCTCCCCTTATCCACAGGGGATATGTCCCAAGACCCCCAGTGGATATCTGAATATGCAGATAGTACCAAACCCTATATATATTATGTTTTTTCCTATACATACATACATACCTATGAGAGAGTTTAATTTATAAATTAGGCACAGTAAGAGATTGACAACAAAGACCAATAACAAATAGAGCAATTATAACAAGACATTCTCATAAGAGTTATGTGAATGTAATCTCTCTCTCTCTCTCTCCCAAAATATCATATTGTCCTGTACTCACCCTTTTTCTTGTGATGACGTGAGAAGATAAAATTCCTATGTGATGAGATGATGTGAGGTGAATGACATCATAGGAATTATGATGCAGTGTTAGGCCACTGCTGACTTTCTGATAATACATCTGAGGGAGGACCATCTGCTTCTAGACTGTGGTTGACCATGGGCAACTGAAATCAAGGAAAACAAAATCACAGATAGGTTGTGTGGGGAGGGTGGGGGTGTGCTACTATAGCTTAGTGATTTGGGAAAATTGTCAAGTTTGATGTGAGGAAAGTGAAAGGAGTGTGTGATTTGTGCATGTATTTATTCAAACATATTTGTTTACTGTGTGCAGGCAATATGCAGAGGCTGGATTGGAAACCAAAAATCGGGGGGCTAATTTTTTTAAAATTGAGGTATAATTGATCTGCAGTGAAATGTACACATCTTAAATGTTCAGTTTGAAGGATTTTCACAAAGGTATTCACCTGTGTTATCACGGCCCCAATCACAATAGAGACAATTTCCATTACCCCAGAAACTTCCATTGTGCCTCTTCCCAGTAAACTACCCCTTCTCCCCCTTGTTTTTTAAATTTCTATCATTGTAAATTAGTTTTTCTGTTTTTGAACTTTATATAAGTGGAAACTTACATAATGTGTTGCTTTGTGTCTAATTTCTTTCCCTCAACATGATATCTATAAGTTTAGTCCATGCATCAGTAGTTCCTTTTTTCATTGCTCAGTAATATTTCATAGTGTGGTGATTACTGACGGTTGCCTCTCAGCCCCAAGTGTATTCTTCTTGTCTGCTGAGTGAAAATGGATCTGCGCCCTTTAAATTTTTTCCCTGGCTGGCTGGCAGGCTAGCCGACTTTGTCAGTAGGGAGCGCTAGGGAGACCTTGCGGCCGGAAGTGGGCTCTGCTTCCTGATTTCCATGTGCTCACAGGTTCCCGCCTCACGAGCAGCGTCTCCAGTCCTGGCTCCTGCAGTGCGCTGCCGGTCAGGAGCACCCAGAGGCCAGCAGCTCCTCCCAGCAACCCTTTTAAGGGAGTTTTGTTGTCGAGTGCCTTTGTGAGAGCAGCTTTTGTGGCATCCTGCTGGGCAGATTTCTGGTAAGTTCCACTGGTGTGGCCCCAGACGGGCTTTGGCCGTGCACTGAGCCACAGGCAAGCCCTGTCAGGCAGGGTCTGGATGCCGGCCCTGGGTGGTGTGTGGGTTTAAACTTCCTTGGGGTCATACTTTAGCCTCGGGGGTTCTTCATTGGGTACTCTCTCAGCCCTGGGTGGCAGTTCCTGGGTCAGGGAGAGGGGAGTGTATATTTTAGCCTGGTGTGGTGGTGGTGTCTCTTTTTTGGGGCTTTATATGAGCTCTGTGGGGGCTCTTCCTTGAGGGGTCTATTTCAGCCCTGGGTTTTTTTGGGGGGCTCTATATCAGCTCCATGTGGGGGTGCTTCTCCTTGGGGGCTCTAGCTCAGTTTGGGGAGACTTTTTCTTGAAGGCTCTACTTCAGCCCTGGGGGGCTCCTTCTTTGACTTTATTAATAATTCTCCATGTAAAACTTTCTCTGTTAAAACTACTGAGTGGTTTCTTTCCCTTGATTGATTAGACCCAAACCAATATAGAATTGGTGTTAGGGGTGATACTAGAGATGGGCCTGCAAAAAGGAGATTTGCAGACTGGTTTTCTCATGCCTTTGGGGCTGAGGATGGTTCTGAGCTCTTTGCCAATGGGGGATGGGATGCTAGTCACCAAGGCATGTAGTGGTCCTGAAATTAATCAAGCTATTACCTGTGGTTGATTGAGATGAAATGCCACTGAGGCACATCCCTTGGGAGCTGGACTCATGGTGCACTTGACTGTTACGGCAGTAATGACGACTATAAGGACTGTGGGGTGGGTTGGATTCTTTTAAGGGCTCTTGAGCACTTACAGAGAGAAAATGACAAGCTCTGGTCTATTGACTCTCAGCTCAAGTCACAGTCTGGGAACCAGGGATTTTGCATGACAGTGCTTACAGAAGCTGCCCTTTCTTGCAGCCACAGGACTTTTGTTGCTGAAAATCAAACACAAAATTTAATTGTGCTGGTTGCTGATTACAACCACAATTGAATTCACATATTGACAAACTTCTCAATTAAAAATTAGGGCATTAATTGGGAAAGAAAGGGGTCCTGAAATGTGGAATGGGGACATCTGTTGGACCCAGATGATACGGATGATATTAAACCCCAAGGGGCTCTGAGCCTCCCTTATCAGTGGTGGTGGCTTAGCCTCCTGTGTCTGAAGAGACTATTCTTCCATTGAAAAACCCTGTAACCTCAGCAGGGGAAGGTGCCCTGAAAGGGGATGTCTGGTCTCCTCAGGATTCACCATGCCTACCCCCTGTTGTCACTAGTAAAGGTCCAATCTCAGCATATTCCATGGTGACAGAGACACACTAGGGCCTACGAGCAAACACCCCCCAAACTGCAAGACTTTTCTCATATATGTTCCCATAAACCTGGGGAAGAAATGTGGGAGTGGATTCTAAGGGTTTCAGACCAAAGAGGGCAGAATGTAACACTAGATTAAGCTGAATTTATTGCTATGGATATACTTACTAGAGGTAATGGATTTGATTATTAGCATGTGCAGCTGGAAGTGGCTCTAACAGCTTACTTGGTTTATTGAAATTTGGATTCAACAGTGGCCTACGGTTAGTGAGGTTGCAGTGTCATGATGTGGAAGAAGGAACCCAAAGGCATGGGGAGACAGAAATGTTGGACTGGATGTATTATGTGCAGTCTGCATTGCCTCCCTCAACTACATCCCCCAAGAAGGAACAGAAGACAGAGGCATTGAGAAATACATGAGTGAGGGGAGCACCTTCATCCCTGAAATGCTCTGTGGCTTTTTTCTCTTGTAGGCATGACTTAGAGGCTACCTCCGTTGAGAATAGGCTCACCAGTTGCAGTGGGGAGAAGGGTATTATCCCAGAGTAGCAGAGACCTAGAGGCAGCACTTCATTTCCAAGGACAAGGTGGGCACATCTGTAAGGCAGTAGGATGTACAGTTGATCAGAATGCCTTGGCCCATAGGCTAAAGGATCACAGTGTCTCTGGGAATGAAATACCCAGAGGCCTACTAGAGTATTGCTTGGTATAAAACATAAAAAGTTCTGGGTCTGCAACAGCTGGTGTTGGCAAAACTGGACAGCTACATGTGAGAGAATGAAACTGGATTACTGCCTAACCCCATACACAAAAGTAAACTCAAAATGGATCAAAGACCTGAATGTAAGTCATGAAACCATAAAACACTTAGAAAAAAACATAGGCAAAAATCTCTTGGACATAAGCATGAGCAACTTCTTCATGAACATATCTCCCTGGGCAAGGGAAACAAAAACAAAAATGAGCAAGTGCGGCTATATCAAGCTGAAAAGCTTCTGTACAGCAAAGGACACCATCAGTAGAACAAAAAGACATCCTACAGTATGGGAGAATATATTCATAAATGACATTTCCGATAAGAGGTTGACATCCAAAATATATAAAGAGCTCACACACCTCAACAAACAAAAAGCAAATAATCCAATTAAAAAATGGGCAGAGGAGCTGAACAGACACTTCTCCAAAGAAGAAATTCAGATGGCCAACAGGCACATGAAAAGATGCTCCACATCACTAATCATCACAGAAATGCAGATTAAAACCACAATGAGATATCACCTCACACCAGTGAGGATAGCCAACATCCAAAACACAAACAGCAACAAATGTTGGTGAGGATGTGGAGAAAAGGGAACCCTCCTACACTGCTGGTGGGAATGCAAATTAGTTCAACAGCTTTCCATTGTGGAAAGCAGTATGGAGGTTCCTCAAAAAACTCAAAATAGAAATACCATTTGACCCAGGAATCCCACTCCTAGGAATTTACCCTAAGAATGCAGCAGCCCAATTTGAAAAAGACAGATGCACCCCTATGTTTATCGCAGCACTATTTACAATAGCCAAGAAATGGAAGCAACCTAAGTGTCCATCAGTAGATGAACGGATAAAGAAGATGTGGTACATATACACAATGGAATGTTATTCAGCCATAAGAAGAAAACAAACCCTACCATTTGCAACAACATGGATGGAGCTAGAGGGTATTATGCTCAGTGAAATAAGCCAGGCAGAAAAAGACAAATATCAAATGATCTCACTCATATGTGGAGTATAAGAACAAAGAAAAAAACTGAAGGAATAAAACAATAGCAGACTCACAGAACCCAAGAATGGACTAACAGTTACCAAAAGGAAAGGGACTGGGGAGGATGCGTGGGAAGGGAGGGACAAGGGGGAAAAAGGGGCATTACGATTAGCAGACATAATGTAGGGGGGTGGACATGGGGAGGGCTGTACAACTCAGAGAAGACAAGTAGTGATTCTATAGCATCGCACTACGCTGATGGAGTGACTGTAATGGGGTATGTGTGGGGGGGACTTGATGATGTGGGGAGTCTAGTAACCATAATGTTGCACATGTAATTGTAGATTAATGGTACCAAAAAAAAAAAGTTCTGGGTCTGGCAGCACAAATCTGACCTGTGTTACCACAATAGAGAGGCTTGGCCTCCCCTCCTGTTTCCAGATGCAAGTCAATTCACAGACCCAGAAGCCCTTGGGAGGCCATGTCCCCTTGAGAAAGGAGCCTGCATCACTGCTGCAAATACTTCATCCAAGGGACCTGTGGCCTTTTAACCAGAGTGACTGTGTACTGGGAGAAGGAAATATCCAGATGACTCTTGGATTACTAGGCTCTGGTTCTGCATAAACACCAATTCCTACAGAACTACAATGTCATTCTGGCCCATAAGTCAAAGTGGAGGCTCATGATAGTCAGGTGACAGAAAGAATCTTAGCTCCAGTCTGGTCCACAGACACAGCCTGAAGTTATTTCCCCAGTTCCTGAATGAATTATTAGAATAAACATACTCAGCAACTATTTCCTTCTCTCTCCTTTCCATTTTTATTTTATGTGCCAGTTTTTGGGACTTAACATTACAATTTAGTTTTTAGGTGACAGAATATTCTGTGGAACCTTGACTGAATTTGAGGAATAATAACTACAGTCAGTGATGACTTGTGGGAATGTTAAGATTCATTTTATGGAAAGGGTGAGAACTTCTCTTGTAAGAATGAGACCTGTGCCTTCTTAGGTAGAAATGCAGTGTTGTGTTGTTGTACAGAAGTTCGGCTGTGTGGTTCACTGGAAGCTGAGCAGCTGAATGGATGGAGGTTGCTGGTTATGCACAATTGCCTCTCAGCCCTAGATGCATCCTTCTTGTTAGCTGAGTGAAAATGGATCTGGGCCCTTTAAATTTTTTTCGCTGGCTGGCAGGCTAGCTGACTTTGTCAGTAGGGGGCGCTAGGGGGACCTTGCGGCCGGAAGTGGGCTCTGCTTCCTGATTTCCATGTGCTCACAGGCTCCCGCCTCACGAGCAGCGTCTCCAGTTCCGGCTCCTGCAGTGCGCCGCGGTCAGGAGCACCCAGAGGCCCGCAGCTCCCCCCAGCAACCCTTTTAAGGGAGTTTTGTTGTCGAGTGCCTTTGTGAGAGCAGTGTTTGTGGCATCCTGCCGGGCAGATTTCTGGTAAGTTCCACTGGTGTGGCCCCAGACGGGCTTTGGCCGTGCAGTGAGCCACATGCAAGCCCTGTCAGGCAGGGTCTGGATGCCGGCCCTGGGTGGTGTGTGGGTTTAAACTTCCTTGGGACCCTACCGCAGCCTCGGGGCTCGTCCTTGGATACTCTCTCAGCCTGGAGTGGGAGACGCTCCCTTGCGGGCTCGATTCAGCCCAGGTTGGGGTGGGGGGCTTTTCCTCAGGGACTGCATGTCAGTCTTAGGGGGATTCTTTATTGATACTATTCCCTAGATTTCTCTCTAGCCAGTCCCTTGTAAATTCAATCTGCTATTACAGTTAATAATTCTTTATTTGGAACTTTCCTTGTTCAAAGTACTGTGTGGTTTCTCCCTCCTGATTGGTTGTAAAGTGATTCACATTGAATGTACAGACCACAGTTTGTTTATCCATTTTCATGTTGTTATTTCCAGTTTGGGGCTGTTACGAATAATCTGCTAGGCATATTCTCAAGTGGACAAGGCTTTCTGTGTCATACATTTTCCTATTTCTTAGACAAGATACTTCATGTGGGGTTCCTTTGTGGAGGCCAGACTAAGGGGCTTTAAATTTGTCTAGAGGAATTGCTGGAAGGTTTGAGGGTCTGTTTTTTTTTCTTTTTATAGCAGTGATGGGATTTAATGTGAACCTTAGAAAGATCACCTGGCCTGTGTGAGTGGGAGGGAGGGGCATCAACTTTCATCAGCCTAGTGACTCTGGGAATGTGAGTTTGCTCCTCTGTTTGTGAATCTGTGAAATGGGGACGTTTGTGTGCATCCGTAGGATTGTTGGCAGGACTGAATGGGATAGAAAGCACATGGGTCCTTGGCACAGGCTGGCATGGAGTAGGTGCAGTGTGGGTGGTTATGACACGCTGTTGGTATTAGCTGTTAAAGCCAGGATGTCCCAGCTACCCCATCATGTGTTCAGAGACCAAGAGCCTGGAGTGCTTGGTAGAGGGTCTCAGCACCCTGCCCAGAGGCACCTTTGGACCCAGAACAGGTAGGGCACAGCTGCCCATTGCTGCCCAGTGCCTGGCATTTTCTGATGTCTTCTCGTGGCTTCCCTCTAAGGAGTGGACCCTCAAGGTGGCCTTGGTTCTGGGCTTTTTGCCCAACCCCCTGATAATCACCTCAGCTGGCACCCTGCCTGTCTGAGCCCCAAGGCTCTGCACCCCAGCAAGTCAAACGGCCATGATTAGTCAAATAAAATTTCCATCTGTTGAGGAATTTCCAAGAGTTATTACTGGCTATAAAACCGATTGGAGGAGAAAGATGGATCCGCGAGGGTAAGTGCTTCTAATTATGTGCAGTAGTGACTTTTAAGTAAGGTTGTAGATATCCTCACAGAGAAGAGCCAGATCCCCATGGCTGTCCGGGTTCGAGGGGGTGGGCTTGTGGGGGTGGGGCCTTCAGTGCACAGGGAGGAAGAAGAGGGGCTGCGGTATTCCACTTGGGGATCATTCCAATCTTGTGCATTTAGAAAGGTCCTGGATGCAAGTGTGCCTGGCATACTGCAGGTGCTTAATGCATATTTCCTCTTTCCCTGCTTCCCTCCCTTCCTACCCTGGGGACTGGGCCAGACTTCTGGGTGGAGGCAGCCATCTCTCTGGGCCAGGTTCTTGCTGTCACAGACCACATATGACCAGTCCATATAATCTTGCTGGGCCTCTGTGGCTTCATCTTTAAAATGGGACAATTGATAACCAAACATCCATCCTGAAGGAACACCGAGAGGGAAGATATGTGGGGATGTGGGTGCAACCCTGCTGTGTTATTAATATTGGCTTTGCTCTAGGGCCTGACCCATTTTAATCCCTCTGCGTCTGGGGCTGCAGGTGACACTGTGGGACTCTCCTGTATCAGATGGGAAGGTTTGGTGGGCCGGCGGGCACCTCTGAGCTCACTGGATCCTGGGTGGGTGCCTCTCCTTTCTTGGGGAGATACAGCATTCAAAGTCCAGTCCCCTACCTTCACCCCACTAGAGATGCTGACAGCCAGATGCTCTTTGGAGCAACCTTGGGCTTCTGGTGCCTGGGGAGGGCCGGTGAGGTAGGTGGCCTTGCTGGAAGGGACTCAAATGTAACTGAGTCCCCAGGACTGAGGGTGGAGGGAATGGTTCCCAGGGTCAAACCCTCAAATGCTGGGCTTTGGGGCCTGAGGGACAGAAGGCAGTCGCCTGACTGCTAGGCCAGGGGTCTTTTCACAGCCACTCTGTCCCTCCCTGCCTCTCGTTCTGGGTCCCTTTCTCTCTGCCAGGAGGTTGAGTGTGGCCATTGAGCAGTGGTGTGCGCTGTCTGCACGCGGTGGTGTGGACTGTGTCTTGGCTCCTGACTTGGAGCCAGGGCCTGGGACCGAGGGCGGGAGGGCAGGGGCTGGCTGGGCCAAGGTGGGTTTGCAGCAGGTGCATGAAGGCTGAACCCTCTTGCCTGGTTGGACCTGTAAGGTGAGGCCTTCTCCCTGAAGGCCTCCAGCCTGGGCAGCCTCCCTGAGGACTTGGTCCTTTGGGCTGATGGCAGCTGTGGAGGGGAGAATATGTCGACACAGGGCTCCCAGCTCTGCTGCTGGCTGCATGACCTGGGCAGGTCCCCTGACCTCGCGGGCCTCAGTTTCCCTCCCTGTGAGTGGGGATGATAAGGCTGGCCTGTGAAAGGAGAGTGTGAGTGGACTCCCAGGACTGGGACCTCTAGGGATGGGAGGCTATGGGGCTGGGGTGAGCTGAGTCTCTGGAATTCCCCCTTGCCATGGGGCGGGCACCAGGGAAGGGCCTTGGGCCTGTGGGCTCTGGGGAACAGTGGGGTTTCTGTCTTTGAAGGAGCTTCTGTTGTGCTGATGGTTTCACTCCTGGCTGGGCTTCGTGGTGTCTAAAGTCAGGGCGGCGGGGACTTGCCGAGGCAGCTACCATGGTGGTCCTGGGCTTGGCCCACAGCACACGTGTGCCCGCTTGCTCACACCCCCCTCCTCCATTTCCCTCACCCCAACCCCCTTCTTCCTGCCCATTTTCATGTCAAGAGGGCAGCAGAGCAGTTGGTCGTCACTCCCATTTCACAAATGATGAAACAGGCTTAGGGGTTAGGGCTGGGGTGTAGAGAGGGCACTGCTGGTTCCATGCCCCAAAACTCGGACTTCCTGTCATATCATGAAGGCAGCACTTATTCATTGAACATGCCTGCCTGTGCCAGATGCTGGGCCAGCGGCAGGACATGCAAGGATGGCTAGAAGCCAGCCCTCAAGGCACCTCTGGTTGGATGGGGAGACACGTGAAGAACAAGCAAACCTAGGCAGAAAGAGATTTCAGATCCAGGTCTCCCATACTATCCCAAAGTAGAGCATTCCTAGGAAAACTTTCAGGAGCCAAAATGACATAAAACAAAGAAACACTTCTCATTTCACAGAAGTGAAATCCTCCAGGGCCTTTTGGTTAGCCAAGACAGGTACTAATGTAAGGCTTTGGTAAAGGCGAAGTGGCAGAAGGCAAACTTTTGGATAGTGGGCTAAACCTGGAGCTGTCAGTGTTGTGATTATGTCATAGATGATATTTGGAGGCGGGGGAGGAGGGGGTTGGGGGCTGTGATCTTCAGAAAGCTCCTCCTCCAAGGAGATGACATTCCTGGTTCCCTCATTGTCACATTTGTATGCCTCTTCCTTCCCCCCATGGCTCTCCATCTCAAACTCAGGGAGGATTGGATCCTGGCACCTGGCCTCTCCCTGCCCTAGGCAATGGGACCCCCCAGGTCAGGAGTTGGGAGCTCTGAGCTCCCCTGGTGTTCCATCCTGCTCTCCCTTCCCCATTGCTGAGCCACAGATGAAAGACCCCGGCTCTACTCTCTGCTGCTCTCAGGGCCCCTTGCCTCCAACTTGGGAGGAGAGCCTGATGACTTCCCACTCTGGAAAGGATGGCTTGGAGGGCACTGTTAATCTCTCTTCTGCTAGGAGGGGTTTTTACAAGGGGCTGAAATGCTTTCTCTTCTCAATTCCTCATTACCCAGAGGCCTTCTCCATGAGGGGGTTCCCAGGACTTCTGGGTTTGTATCCAAGCTGTGGGAAGGTTTAGAGCAAAATGTTTCCTAGTTTTTCCCCCCAATTCCACTGTCTACAAAAGAATGGGCGTTTGGGAGCCTCAGAGCTGATGAGATGCGGTGTGTGGAGTGGTGGGTGTCCGCCCTCAGGAAATGGTCTGAGATGGAGCTCAGCACCCCACCAGCGGATGACCTGGTCAGTCTGAGCCTCAGTTTCCCATTTGCGAAGTGGGGATGGGAACCTCGCAGGGTCGTCACCAGACTGAAATGAGACAATGATTCCTCTAAGGCCTTCCATCAGGATCATCAGGATTTTTGCAGATGTGTCCAAGAGCCAAATAGCAAAGGATAGAGACACAGCTGTGTGGGTGGCGGAACTGAGCAGGACCCAGGAAGCCAGCGCCTGAGCTCGTGGACGCGCCAGCCCCTCAGCGCATGGACGCGCCGGCCCCTCAGCGCATGGACGCGCCGGCCCCTCAGCGCATGGACGCGCCGGCCCCTCAGCGCATGGACGCGCCGGCCCCTCAATGCATGGACGCGCTGGCCCCTCAGTGCATGCACAAGCCTTTGGCTGCTTCCTCCCCATGGTGGGCCGCTGTGGGTCCAGCTTTGAGTACGACCCTGTGGCTTTCCTTCCTGAAAATCCTTCCGTTTTTCCCAGAGGATGGGTGCCCTGTTCCCATAGCCTTTGTAGTTTAATAGCTTCTCCTTCAACTCTGATGGATTTCCCTTCTTGACCAAAGGAAAGAATCAGAACCCTTTCAGTAGGAGGCTGACAATACCCTTTCTGGTATAAGTTCCCTAGGGTGAAGGCTGTTCTGGGCAGGCAGGTGACAATGGCCTGTTCCTGCCCCCACAGTGCTTCAGTGGGTGCTATGATGGAGTTCCATGTGGGGCCGTGGGAGCACAGGGGTGTGCACATTCCCCAGGGAGTGAGGAGTAGCAGGGAAGGCTTCCTGGAGGATGTCACATCTGACTGGAATCTTTCAACACCAACAGGCAGACACCAGGCAGATAAGGGGGTTGAAAGGACAGGCCGGGAGGCAAGAGGAACCCTGAGGTAGGGATGACCTGTGTTTTGCTGCTGGGGGGGTCAAGTATGGGGCAAGGTGGAGTGGCCAGTCCTGCCAGGCCTTGAATGTCAGGCCACAGAGCTTGGACCCCATGGCAAGGGTCATGGGCTCCAGGAAGGTTTGAAGCAGGATAGCAGCAAGGTCAGGCTTGTTCTTTAATTGCTTTCATCCTTTTAGGCCAATAATTTTTAATTGGGGAAAATTTTGTCCCCCAGGTGACTTCTGGTTGTCCTAACCTGGGGAAAGTGCTGCTGGCATCTAGTGGGTAGAGGCCAGGGATGCTGTTAAACACCCTCTGGTACACAGGGCACCCTCCAACGCAGCATTATCTGGCCCCAGATGTCAGTAGTGCCAAAGATGAGAAATCCTCTAGCTCTGTGCCTGGCACATAGTTAACACTCAGTAAAGGCTGGGTGAATGAGAACCTGGGGCAGGGCTAGGGGATGCTATGAAGTTAGCTTGAAGTCAGACTGGGAGCCTCCTTCCTCTTGCCATGCGGCTCCTTCCTGCTGCTCTGATAGGCGTGGAAGGGAATGTGTCAGGATTCCCACAGGCAGGCTCCAGCCTGAGTACCCTTGGTGGGGACAGTGCTGTGACCACAGTGGTCCAGCCTCCTCCCCCTGGTCTCACCCACATGCTGCAGACAACCACCAGCCCCACTTGGTATGCAGCCCCCATGTGGCTTGAGAGTCTGGGTTTTAATAGCTGAATATTTCTTTAAAAAAATTCTGTGAGTCTTGAGGCTCTTACTCCTCTAACTTGGTCTGCCTGGCTCCCTGGGGGAGTTCATGCAGAAACTGATGTGTTAATAGGCCTGGTGGCTTCTTCTCCCTTTCAGGCTCCCCACTTAGCCTCCTGTGGAGAAGGCTGTAGTCCCTGTGTCCAGGGACCCAGCGTCCAGGCAGTGGGGGCTGGTGGACACCGAATGTCTGTCCACCTGGGGGACTTCCTCTGTGGCTTTGGAGGTATGGGTCGTGGGCACCAGGGCTGCTGAGGGCTGGTCTGTTTCTAGGACGTGGTCATTTATTTGTGACTTGCTTGGCCATGCCCCCTCTGTGAGAGAAGTGGAGGGAGGCCCTCCTTGGCTGTTCTGAGGACACATCCACCCTCTGAGCCCCAGATTTCAAGGCCTTGTGACCTGCCTACTTCCTATCCCTCCACTTGCATTGTCTCTTGACTGATGTAGTGAAATTCCTTGAGCATATAACGTGCCAGGCACTGTACTAGGCACCTGGCATGCCGCCTTTTATTCAGTCCTCACAATAACCTTACCTAATAATAGGTGTGCTGTTATTTCCCCCATTTCACGGACAAGGAAGCCATAACTTGAAGGGGCCACTTGCCCAAGGTCATGTGTCTTGTGAGTGGCAATCATGGGTTTGGACCCAGGCTGATGCCCATGGAGCCGGCCCCATGGGGCCATTTCCCTAGTCCTACAGGTTTCTGGTGACTTCCTTTCAGTCAGATGACACAGGAGCAGTCTTACTCCGTGGGGTCAAAGGGCAGGACTGGCTTCCAAATCGAGAACTTTCTAGCAATAGACCAGCCTGCCTCACAGTATGATGAGGTGGTGAGCATACCATCCCTGGGAGCATTTAAGCAGGAGCCAAAGGCCATTGTTCAGGTGGGACAGAGAGGACCCTTCTCAGATGTGAGGAGCTGGACTGTGGGGCCTTCACTTCTGAGGTTCAAAATCCAAGCCTTGATTCTCTCGGAGGAGATGGAGTCAGCACTCCTGTTTTTGGGATGAAGACCTGAGGCTCAGAGTGGGCCTTTCTGTGCCCAGGTTGCTGGTCCCCATCCTACTCCTCACTTAGCCAGGTGTCCAGGTACAGAGCAGGTCACCTGCTGTGTCTTGCTTGGTGGCAGCACAATAGACCATTAGTGTGACCTTGGGTTGTGGGACAAGACAGCATTTGATCTAGTTGATATTTCTCCACTCCCACTGCTGAGCACATGCATTCCCCTGAGCACCTACTATGTGCCAGGTGCTGGGGACGTGAGGCAGAGGGAGGTGCTTTCTGCCTTCAGCCAGCTCATGGTTGAGTGACGGGCAGGTAAGTTTGCCTGTGGTTCCCAAGCATCAGCATGAAGTCCTGGCCTTTCTTAGACCTGAGTCAGTCCCTGGGCAGGGCCCAGGCATCTATGTTTAGATTCAGGAACTGGGGACGTACCCCAGTCAGTGGGCGATTGTGCAGCAGGTGGGGGGCTCCAGCCAGGGGGCGGGTGGTGACATCCAGTCAGTGGAGAGATGGGGCTAGCTGGGGGCCTGGATGCTTCCTGCCATGAAAAGCAGCAGGCAAGGGCCGTGAGCCTGGGGCTCTCATGGGGGCCTGGTGGGGTAGCCTTCCTCCTGCCCTGGTCCCTGGGTGCCGGAATTCTATCTGCTTTAGTCCACGGCCAGTTCCGGTGACCAGGACAGGGCCTGGCATGGAGAAGGGGCTCACGCTTCTGTGTCAGTTAACTTGGTAAGGCAGCCCTTCCTCTGTGTGGGAGCTTCGGTCCAGCCCCTGCGCTGTGCGCTGTTTATAGTAACTCCTCAGATGCTCATAGTAACCCTATGGAGGCGGCGCAGTCATACCCATGGGACAGAAGAAGAAGCTGAAGCTGGGGGAGGCGAGGGGTTGTGGCCAGGCCCCTCTCCATGCTAGCGCCTCACCATCGTTTAGGGCTCAGCTCCGGTTTTGCCTCTTCAGAGGTGTCTGCCCTGAGCCCTGGGCCAAGTACACAGACATCTTGCTCCTTGCGTCCTTCGTAGCGTGTCTACATGTCTCTCTTCCCCTGCAATGCGAGGTCTCTGAGGACAGCGTCTGGCTTGTGGTCCACACAGGGAGGGCAAGGCTGGCTCATCTGACTTGATGCCTGTGTTCTCAACCACTAGGCTTTCCTGCCTGCTTGGCTGACAGCAGTAACGGAGTTCATTAAATGACATTGGCATCATTTCCCAGGTCTCTGATGTGAGGCAGAGGTTCCCCTCACTGCTCCCCCAGCCCCCACGCAGTGAAAGCTCACCCCAGGTTTTAAATCAGCCACAGTTCACGCCGCCAGCCCTCCCACAGAATAATTACTATAATTTCCCCGCGTAACCCTCAGCTCTTGGATGATATTGTGACCGCAGTGTAAGAAGTGGTAACACTTCCTGCCCTTGTAATTGAGGTTTTGAAAACGCTGCTGACATCTCCAAAGGGAGCCGCTGCTTAGCGGTGGGTGTCAGAGGTGTCACCTTTGAACTCTAGCTTTTTGACTCTGTGGTTGCTCTGCAAGTGTAATAATGACTAATGGGTGGGGTGCGTGGATTTGCTGTCTTCCTGAGGTTGTGTTCAGCCCTGTGGCAGCCCTGTGAGCTGCGAGTGGCGCTTGGCCCTGACTCGATTGCGCAAAGCTATGCGTTCCCCGAGATTGTGCAGCGTGGGAGCAGCAGGGCCTGGCTCGAACCTGCATCTCCTGCCCCCATGCAACCTGTTCTCTCGTGGTCCCCTGACCCTTCTGCTCAAATGCCCCGTTAAGGAGGGCCTCCTGATGATTCTACCACTCGGCTGAAGTTTGTTACAGAAGAGCAATAATAAAGCAAAAATCAAGACTGGGGGCACTGACAGCTCAGACACTGTCCTCATCACATTGCATTGGCCACGCATTTATTCCTCCCAGCAGCCAGCCGTGGTGGGGTCTTTAGCACCCCCTGTTTGCAGGTCAGGGAGCTGAAGCCGGTGAGGGTGTGCTGACCCGAGGGCAGGGAGTGGGAAGGTGAGAAAGGGAAGGGACTGCGACCTGGGCAGTCTCCAGGGCCAGGCTTCTCACCAACTTGCCATGCGAACTGTTTAGAGTCAGCATTCCTGGATGGGCTCCGTGTTTCCCTTTGTGGTGTTCATTAATTCGTTCATTTGCACACTCGCCCAACCTTGTTTATGGGCACCTGTTATGTGCCAAGCACTGTTCTAGGTGTTAGGGTGTTAGTCCTGACAGAACAGACGATGTTCCTGCCCCCAAGGAGCTTCCCTTCCAGTTGGGGAAGACAAATAGTGCAGCTTTGGGTTGGGAGAGCTGTGGAGAGAGTTGAGTGGAAAGGGGACATGGTGCTGGAGACGGGAGGCTTTCTCTAAAGTGGTCAGGGACCGGCTACACAGAGACTGGAGGGAAGCAAGAGGCAAGCCATGAGGACAACATGGGAAAGAGGTCTCAGGCAGAAGGAGCAGGTGTGCAAAGGCCCTGTGGTAGGACTGAGTAAGCCATGCTTATGGACCTGCAAGGAAGGAGCAGGAGGGGAGTTCAGAGAGGTAAGAGTAGGGAGACTCTGGGTGGTGGGGGGTGTTTGAGCAGAAGAATGAGATGGTCTGACTTCCACTGTGGAGGACAGGCTATAGGGGGTGAGGCAGAGGCAGAGGGGCCAAGCAGGCAGATGTTGATGTGGTCTAGGGGAGAGCTGATGCCGGCTGCTTAGAGCAGGGTGGTTCTGAGGCACCTTTTCTCAGAAATCTCTCCCCTTGGCTTTTCCTTATCCGGCTGACTTCTACACATGCTTCCCTCCTGGCCAGGGCCTTCCCTGCTCTCCTGCTGGGGTGAGTTTGGCTGCCGCTCGGCCCACTGCCCCCTGGCATTGCTCTTGTGTGCCCACTGGGCTGTCTTGTCCATTAGTCTTTTGGTGCATTGCAAGCCCTTTACTCTTTGGATATTAGATGAAGATCTGTGTATGTCGTGTTTATCCTACTTAGGCACTCATTTTTTATTTTTGGCGTCTGCAGAAACACCTTCTTTATATGTAATCTGCTCAATTACATCTCATTGTTACTTTATTTATTTATTTTTTCAAACAAGAGGCACCACCCCTGCTTGGTTTCTCCGCTCACTAGGAATCCGTTAGCAGACACCTGGGAGGAATTCAGCTGCATTACTGAAGCACTTGGCAGCTTGGCTTTTTCTTGAAAGCACAAGGGTCTCAGCCTCTCTGGTTATGCAGGAGTGTGCCCATGAGTCCCTCCAGCTGGACTGGGGTCTGTGGTTTTGGTTCTTGGAGGCAGGTGTGAGCGTATCTGTGATGTGGCGTTTAGAGAATCAGTCAGGGCTCCTTTTCTGGCAAACAGCAGAAATAGGCTCTGGCCAACTTGAGCAGGAAAGGAACTGGCCAGAAGGAAGCTTGTGGAATCTGTTTGGCTGAAGGACTATCTTGGAAAGGCCAGGAACCCAAAGCCCTCTGGAACCCCACCCGGGTGGGGGGCCCTGGCCAGCTGTAAGAGATCTTGCAGGATCAGAATTCCATGTCATGGGAGAGGGGGATCTAATTAACAGGGCTTTGGCCATGTGACCAGTCCTGGCTTGGAAGTGTTCAGGGCCTCATGATCAGTAGCCTGGCCAAGCCTGCACTTTTTGGTGGCAGGCTCAGGGCTGGAAAGGCAGTTGGGGGTGCTAATGTCAAAAGAAGAGAGGAAGGGTGCTTTGGCTGCTGCAAACACCTAAGTCCTCTGAAAAGATCTCAAAGATGTGTGTGTCCTGGGCCTTCAAGATGCCAAGGGCAGATGATATCACCATACGGAATATTTGAGAACAGGACCAAATTCCTGTGAGTGAATGATGGAACTGAGTTGAGAGGACAGAGGTTCCTGGGTCTGGGGAAGGTTGTGGGAACTCTGGGTCTGGCTGGGCCTGGAGGGCTAGCTGGTCTTAAATTGGAGGGGGAGGAGCGGGGATGGCGCTGTGAGTGGCTCATGGTGGGGCAGAGTCATGGAGGCTGGAATGGGCCTGCTCTGTTTTGTGGCTGGTGACTCACTGGTAGGGAGCGGGGAGTGTGGCTGGTGCTGCGGACTGAAGATGCAACTGAACACCAGGCAGAGGAGTTTGGATCTGGTGGGGTGACTGTCTGGCTGGGGTGGAAGCAGAGTGTGAGGAGGAACAGAAAGAATACGCTGCTTTAGCGGAGCACCTACTGTATACTGATTCTCTGTGAAGCACTTTGTCCCGGCCTTATTTAACCTTCACAGCAATCCACCTTAAGAGTGCTTCTCTTACCTCTACACAAGGGCTCAGAGAGGTGAAGTGACTTGGCCAAGGTCACACAGCAAGCAAGGAGCAGAGGGGGTTTTTGAACCCAGGTTGGCCAACATTCTCTACTTGTCTGTGTTACAGAATTGTCTGCTGTGAAGTTGAGGTCAGCCTGGTGACCTATCCTGGGCTATTGCCCCAGTGCTTTTTCCTCTAGCCTTTTCTTCCTTTGTACTCCTAGACAGCTCTGAGCATGGCTATGGGCAGGCAGGGGTGGTGGAACGCAGGGTCTGGGAGAGGGCCTGAGGAGACTTTCTCCTTGTTCCTGTAGATCTTTCTCTCCTCCCTGCCTTCCCCCTGCACAGAGCTGGAACAAAGCTGGCAAAATTGGAGTCAGCAGAAAAATCTAATTTTCACCTTAGACACGTTTGTAGCTGACAGATTTAACCCAGCCTGTAGACTGTCCTTTCAGACAGTCTGAGCTGAGTCCTGCCCTGGACATTGGGAGACCAGTTTTGTCATGAATTTGATGTTGCCTTTTAGGCAAGATGTTTCTCCTTGATATGTTTCAGTTTTTCTACCAGTAAAATGGGGATTGACTGTCACAAATTCAAATGCCTAGAGGGGCCCTAAAATGCGGAAAGGTGTGAAATGGGCCGTGCAGGAGAGAAGAGGGTGCTGGGAAAGTAGGGGCCTGGCAGGCAAGTGCCCTGCCATGGGGCGGCTCTTGCTTGGGGCTAACCAGTTGCTGTGTGGACTGCTATTGCCAGATCTTTGGATTATTTCAAGAAAAGCCAAAAATCTGAATTGTGCTGTAAAATACTTCAAATTTTAGATGATAGATTTAGAAGTTTTTGGAAAAAATAAATATGTTGGTCAATTAACAGCAACTAAGTGGATTGAACCTGGCATTGGGTCACCAGCTTGCATTGCCCGGGCTGCGTTATTTGTGTTTCTTCTAGCTGCATGAGATATAGCTACATTAGCTATGCATATAAATAAAAATCAAATATTGGCCTTCTAGATTTATCGATTTGTCTTTGTTGATGAACCTGTGGTTTATAATGTACACCTAAGCTCAGAGTTAATAATGGGGCGGAAACCTCTTTGAGAAACTTTAATCACGCATTAGGAATCTGTGTGCCTGGACCCCCTCCCTTTGGATTACTTCCACCTCTTATGTCTATCTTTAATCCTTCCTGCTGCAGACGAAACCTTGCCTAGTTCCTATGGCAACAGAGCATGCTACCTTCTCTCCTTGTATATTCAGAGAGAGAAAAGCAGGGTTGGTGGCCTTGAGATTTCCATAACCTGGACAGCAGTCCCAGGGCCTTCTACTTTCTACCTCTGTGAGATTATGGGTGGGACAGGTTTATTTGAAGCCAGTGTCCAGCCCAAGAGCAAGATTTATTGGCTTTCATAAATTTTTAGAGACCTCTGGCTAGAGCTACCAACTTTATCACATCTGCTGCTGTCCGCAGTCTGGAGGGTGCTTAATATATCGATTTCTTTTGTATCCAGAGAGCAATGGATTTATAGGCCCTTTTAAGAGTGGGCTTAGACCTAAAAGAGCCAAGAGGATTAGAAGAGGATCTGGGGGTCATAGTGGCCAATGAGCTGACCAGGTACTCTGGTCATTCCTACCATGCGCAGTGAAGCCAGGAGGACCGATGGGCAGGGGAGGGAAATGGCTGCACTGGGGCTGTGGTGTGGGATAATTATCAGCCCCAGACTCCAGCCAGGAAGAATGGGGGGTGGGAGTAAGACACAGATATTGGAGTCAAATTGCCTGGGTCCAAATCCTGGCTCAACAACTAATGAGGTTGTGGGACTTGGGCAATTTACCTAACATCTCTGAGCTTCTCCTTCCTCGTATGTAAAGTAAAGATCATAGTATTGACTTACTCATGGGCTATTGTAAGGATGGAGATGATGCATATAGAATATATAGAACAGGAGCTGGCAAACCTTTCCTGTAAAGGACCAGAGAGGAAACATTTTAGGCTTAGTGGGCCGAGTCTCTGCCAAACTCCTTAACTCTGCTGCAGTAACTTGAAAACAGCTGTAGACAATATGTAAATGATGGACATGACTGTGTTGCAGTAAAACTTTACTTATAGACACCGGAATTTGAATTTCATATACTTTTCCTGTGTCACAAGAGAGTCTTCTTTTTCTGACGTTTTTCCAATTATTTAAAAATGCAAAAACCATGCTTGGCTCCTAGGCCATCTGGGCAGAGAGCTGGAGGTGGCCATGGGTCAGAGTTTGCTGACTCCTGATGTGGAATAGTGCCTCTTATATGTTCTCTAAATGTTCGTTACCTATGTTACCTTTATGTTCATCATCATTCTTTTCATCCTAGAAGGGTGGATTGAAGTCAGTAAAATGTTTGGCTCAGAAAGATATGACTGTGAGCAGCTAGGGGATCTAAAGTCAGAACAGACTGCCTGGGCTTAGTGAGCTCCTGTCACCAGAAGTTTTAAAGCAGAGGCCAGAGGCCCCTGACACACTGCTGGGGAGAGGCTGGCTTGCTGGATGAATGACGCTGGGGTCGGAGCTGAGTTTTTACAGCTCCCACTGAGGGAAGGAGCGATGGGGAGATTCCTGTTCCTCCATAGTTCCTTTTCCTAAATTCTCAAAGCACCTTGCCCTCTTCCTTGCTTCTCGAATAGTCCAGTGATATGTAGGGGACCAGCATTGCCCCCATTTCACAGGTGGGTGAACTGGGGGATAGAGGACAAGCTGGACACCTGGACACACCTGGCAGCAGGCGGGAGGTGTGGCTTGGTGGAAACACTGTGCTGTGGTCCTGGACCTGGTTCAGATACCAGCTCTGCTGCTTCCCATCTTTGTGCTTCCTGCAGAAAAGTCATTTAACCTCTCTGAGCCTCTGTTTCCCCATCTGTAAGTGGAGGTAAGACGATCTCCTTGACAAAGTGGTTGCTGCATGTCAAATGTCTGGCAGGTAGGACAGTAAGTATTCAGGCGGTGCTCATTCATGTCCGCCCGAGTCCTAGCTACTGGTCCCAAGGCTGCTGGGGTGGCCTGGGAGGGTCAGAGAGAAGCCTGTCCTTGGGATGTGGCCTGTCCTCCAGCAGTTTGCTGTAGTGGAGTCCTCCTTGGCTCCATAGTGCCGACATCTATGCTTTGACCAGTGAGTCCCACAGGCTCTGGAACTTTGGGACACAAGGGATCCTTCTCTGGTCAGACCCAGCAGAGCCCAGGATGGCGCCTCCACGTGTGTAATGAGGTCTTGTGAGTGGCTCCTTCTTGGAGAAAAGAGAGAGGGAAAAAAAGGATTGCCCGGAATTTATTAGTCTAATTACATCTTCCTAATGTGGTTGACCCCCACTCACAGCAGGGCACTTATCAAAGCTGCAATCAAGCCAGCATTATTGGAGTTTTAATAAGAGTCAATTGGTTATTGTCCTTGCTGTGTTGGACACTGTAGATGTAATCCCTGAAGCCCCATGGGGAGGCAGGCAGTTTGCTTTCTTTGCCGGCATATTATTTACATTAATAACAAGGATTAGGGACTTGTTTTATGTGCTTGTTTAGCAGCTCCCAGCCACCAGCTGAGTGCGGCCAGCGCCCCTCTGAAGTCAGGAGAGCGCCGGGCTGGGCCTGGGGTCCACGGCTCCCCACGTCTTGCTGCGTGTGCTTTGGCAAATGGTCTCACCTCTGTGGTCCCAACTGTGTGAAATGAGAGGACGGGAATAGTGACAGTGCAAAGGAGGCACTTTCTTAGCACTTAGCAGGTGTTAGTAAATGCTGGTTGTTTTGGAGGGGGCCGGATGAAGGTACGGTGGCAGCCAAGCCCCACCCCACGTACACAGACATGTTCACCTTGTCTTTCACTCTAGCAGTGGCCCATCTGGAACAAGTTTTTCTCGAGTGCCTGAATCTGTTCTACGTTACAGCATGTGGGGGGCAGCTTCACCCGATGTACATGAGATGGGACCACACGGGCTCAGATTTCGGCTCTCCCATTGTCTGTGTGAACTTGGCACCATTCCTGACCTCTGTGTGTCCGAGCTTCCCTGTCTGTAGTGTGGGGTGATAAGAGGATCTCACACAGGGTCAGTGAGAGGACTCAGAGGCAATGCAGGCAAAGGGCAGGACAGTGCTTGACCCACGCCGAATAGATGCTGGTTATTGTGAGGCTAATGGGATTTCTAAGCTTCTGTTTTCTCCTTTGTAATGTGGGGGAGACGATGCCCCCCTCGTGGGGCCATTTCGAGGATGTGGCGGGATTGTGTTCAGGCCAGTGTTGTGGTCTTTTGGTTCTTGCCATGACCCTAGAGGTGTCTCTTCACACCTTTTCACACCCAGGACAATAGAAGCACACACTGCAGCCAGTCGCTTAGGAACCAAAGCCCAGGGTTCTCTGAGGCCAAAACTGGGGCTCATTTGGCTTCCGTGGGGGCCACGGGGGCTGTAACTCTGACAAAGAATTGCTTCCTGCATTTGGTCGTGGCCTTGCATTTCTCCCTTTTTGCTGGTGGGGAAAACTCTTCTGCCTGCCAGCAGCCATGGTGCTCTTGCTTTCAGCCAGAAGGAGGCAGGTGATCCAGGGCGCTGGAGGGAGGCTGAGGAACACCTTTGGAGCCTCACTGCCAGGATCTCTGTCCCATCTCTGGTGACAGGTGCCCCTCTCGCCTAGTCGCATGCATCTGCCTGGCAGCCTGCCTCCCCTGTGGCCTCCAGCCCTCTTCATGTATCTGATTCCTATGCAGGAGGCATGGCCCTGGAGCCTAGGGGTGAGGAGGTAGAGCCCCAGATGTTCCTGGGAGATGCTTCCTCCTGAAAAGTTTGGCGGGCTCCCTGCCGGCTCCTAGGAGAGGACTTAGCAGATCACAGCAGCATTACGTATAGTATCTGAAAATACAGGGGTTTGGACTGAGGCCAGATGGGGGGGAATGGCCAAATTCACCTGGCAAGTTTGAGACCCTGGACGGCCATGAGGCAGGAACTCTGGGGCCCGGGGGTGCAGCTGGGTGGGGCAGGAATGAGGGTCCTAGGAAGAGCCTGCAGAGGCTGTCCCTGCACCACCCCATTGATTGGCTTCTGGAGCCTGAGTTAGCTCTGCCTGGACATGGAGGAAAGAGAGTTGGTTTTTAGGATGGGAGGGGCTGAGAAGTTCATTAACCAGCACCAGACCAGGGAGGCAGGAGGTTCTTGAGGGAAGTGACCACAGAGATGCCAGAAGCCAGGAGGTCAGCCGGCCAGGGCTGTGCCACCAGCATTCAAAGCACAGGCAGACCCAGAGGTGACACCCAGAAAGAAACCACTGTAGGCTGGGGCCAGGGGTGTACCATCAAAAGGCGACACCCCCGGTCGAGGGGATAGCTAAGCCTGATGGCCGCTTCAGTCTTCATACTGATCAACACAAAGAAGGCCCTCTCCGTCTTCTGGCTGAACTCAGCTCCTTGCACCTCTTTATGTGTGAGAGCTCCTCTTTTCGAGCTCCTTGAGGCTTCTCCCCTCCTCCCTCTTTCTCCTTTCTTTCCTTCTAACAGTCACCTGTCCTAGGTGTTCTCAGTCTGGTAGGATGGACAGACTAGGGCTAATGAACCTTGCATGGGGTGGGGAGTGGAGGTCCTAGAGCAGGAGATTCCCAGGACAGTGTGGGGAAAGTGCCTGGTTTACCTGGAAGAGTCAGGGAGGGCTTCCTGGAGGAGGTATCACTCAGTGAGAGGACTGGAAGAGGAACAGTTACCCAGGAGTCTAAGGTGGGGTGGAGGGAAGGCCACTGCATGGAGAAGAGAACAGAGATATGAGTGTGGCATGCCTGAGAGACTGGAGAGCCTGTTGTTAGTGTCTGAGGGTTGGGGTAGGTTTGGATAGGAGGCTGAGAAGAAAAATCATGGACGGTCTTGTGCAGATTGATAATAGTGATGCCTTGAGTATCCATAGGGTTCTTGTCACTTGCTGTCCCTTGTCCTCAACTCTGGGAGTGGCTGTCATTATCTGCACTACGGAAATGCTGAGGCTCAGGGAGGTGCAATCACTGGCCTCAGTCACACAGCCTGTAAACGACAGATAGGAACAGGATTTGCACGCCTCTGCCCCTTTTCCCCAACCAAGACCTGTGACCTGCCCCTGAGAGCCACAGGGAGCCACAGAAAGCTTTAGAGCTGTGGACAGATGTTCGTGGTGAGGGCAGCACCAAGTTCTGGGCGGGAGGGGACCCACCCGAGCAGCCTTCATCCTGTGCCTTCCACCAGCGCTGGTGAGAGCTGTCCTCTTTGAGAGGCACTGTTTGGACCTAGAAGACAGTGAGATCATGGTTCAAGCTAGATCATTTGAGTTGCTCAGTGCCTGGAGCAGGCAGTGAGGACCTCTGTGTTGGCCCTGAACTTGTCTTGCTCCTGTTCTGGGTCCTTCTGCTCCCCCCTGGTGCACGGGCAGCTTCAGGAGGGGGGACGGAGGTTCCCTGCAGCCTTCCAGGCACTTGGGCAACAACTTTCTCCCAGTCCCCACCTCCCTGGAGCAGACTTGGCTTCATTTCCACTGCTCTCTTCCCTTCTCCCTGTCACGTGTCCCTAATGGCCTCATTTTCTCTCCCAGGCAGCATCAGTGCCATCTGCAAACTTGGCAGTCTCATCTACTTTCTTGCACTCAGCTCACTTGTAAAGGTTTTAAATAAGACTGGTTCTAGCACCAATCCCTCGGGTGACCTCACTTTTTACATTGGTCCTTTCCAAGGAGCCCATTTGTCCCTATTCTTTGTTTCCCGTTTCTAAGCCAGTAACCTAACCACAGCAGAACAAGTGCCTAAGAAATGTACATAATGTGCATGCGGCACCAGGTGAGAACTTTCAGGAAGTCTGATTCTGTGGCCCAGTTCTCGAGGAACCTCAGCCTGTCCAGAGTGCTGACCAGTTGTTTGTATCATAGCATGCCACCTCCCCCAGCCTGTGACTTCTGTGTGCCCAGCATCCGTCGCTTGAAGAATGCCACGTGAAATTCTTTATCCTGGGGCCCCAGGCATGCATCATTCCCACTTCCAAGTGTGTCCTGATTCTTTCACTTACGCCAACAGATAAATGTGTGCCCAGAGGTGGAAAGCAGCCCTCATATCTGAGATCTTTGGCCAGTGTTAGGAGGTGTGGAAGTGGCTTTCATCTAGTGCACCAGGTCTGATAGATGGCCGTTGCTAACTGGAGCGGGCTGCAGAGAGATTCCAGGCTGTGCTTTGGCTTTACGGGAAAGACGCTGATGATTGATTAGTGATGTCTGCCAGGACTGGGAGGGAGCAGAATGGTGGTTTGTGTGCTAGAGTGTGCCATCTGAGGCTGGGGCCTCTCCTCTTGCTTCCTCCCTTGTCATGTCACGTACTCTGGAAGTTGGTGTCAGGGGTAATGGTGCCCATTGGCTGCTTTGAGGGCTAAATGGGAGGCAGATGAGTCTGAACTGGTTCTGGGGAACAGTTGGGCATCGCTCTATCCTGAGATGCGGGTTTAGCCAAGGGCATGTTCTTTGTCAACAGCAAGTTGTGAAATGCCCCCTGGGCCAAGATGGACGGAGGCATCTCTAGGAAATTGGGGTGAGCTGGAAGGGTTTATCCCGGCACCACGCCTTGAGATTCTTCTGGCCTTGGTGCAAAAGGCTTGCTCTTTGCTTAGTGGAGTCTCACTGGGCAGAGGGGCTGCACGGCTGAAGCATTTCTTGGGCCATTTCTCAGGATGTCTTTCAGGATCCTGGGGGTGGGAGTGGTGAGGAGCACAGGGCTGGGGTCTCTGCCGGAACCTATGGAGGGGCCCAAGCTTAGCTGTTCCCAGGGAGAGTCTGGGTCATCCTTTCCTTCCTTCCTGCGTGAAAACTAAAACTGTGCCTGGTCATATTGTTGGGTATTAGTGTGTTGTTGGGCATGGCTGCTGATTCAGAGAGGGGCTAGTTTCTGGTGAAACGGAAATCCCAAGGACCCTGGGATCTTAAGAAGCCAAATACTTAAAGACAGAACAGCATGCATGGGACCCAGTCTGTATTCTAGGGATTTGGCTTTAGGCGAGCTGCTTCCCCTCTCTGTGCCCATGTTTATTTGTCCAGGGAGGAGTATGACTAGAGATCTAAGGGTCTTTTCTGCTCTAACTGGAAATGGCTATCCTGGGCACAGCCCTGTGTCTCATTAGCCTCAGCTAGGGTGTGTCTGGGGCTTTAAGCCCAGCAGAGGTGGTGTGTCCCCAGAGCTCACTCTTCCACACATTGACTGTGTTCTTCCACTCGTGAGCAGAAGAGGTGGCAGGTGGCCTGCTGAAGAAGCCAGAGTTGAGTGGCCATATAGAGGGATGGATGATATGGCCTCTTCAGGGTTAGGGGAAGATGGGCATGTTTCTGGAAGGCCCCATGTGCAGCCCACCTCTGCCCAGGGCTGGTTTTGCTTGGTGGTAGGGTAGGCTCATGGGAAAGTCTCTGGTCAGTTCTGCCTCTCTGGTGTTCCTTTCTCTGCCTCGCTGCCCCCTGTTCCCTGTACACACCTGAGATTCCAGCCATGTTAAATGATTGGCAGCTTCGTGTTTGATTTCTTCTCTGGGCATTTGCACCTGCTGATCCCTCTTTTGGGTCTTTTTCCTTCCTATTCTTTCTCTCCTCCTTAAGCACTCAGCTTGGGTGGGCCTCCATGGGAAGACACTTCTGACCTCTGCCCTTTACCTTGTGTCTGGCATGAGTTAGAAGCAATCCAGGATCTGCTCCCCACTTCCCTTCCCCTTTGCCATTCTGTCTGGGTTTGATAGCTGTCAATTTGTGAATTTGAGAAAGTCCCTTTTACTCTCTGCCCAGATTCCTCATCATCAGATCCTCAAAAAGAAATAGTATCTTTGTTAGTCAGACAGGCAGGGCAGTGCTGCATTAATACATACCTCTTGTAGTTTCAGTGGCTTAAAACAACCAAGTCTATTGCCCATTTGCTATTGACCATGCAAAGCCTGAGGAGAGCTGGGTGACCACTCAGGATGGGTCTCTTCCAGGCTGTAACTCAGGGATCCAGGGTGGATCAGGTGCTCTGCCATCTCAACATGGGGCCTCCATGGTCACCATTAAAGGGGTTAAAAAGACCCAGTGCCTTTTAAATGCCTTTGCCCAGAAGTGATCACTTCTGCTCACACTTCATAGGCCAAAACTGGTTTCATGGCTCCTTCTGAGGCTGGGGATTAGTCTTCCATGTACCTGGGGAGGGGGACCTGCATCTGGGTGAACACTAGGTGCTCTGTCACACTCCATGAGTCCAAGAAGGGTTAGAACCTCTGGTG